>PVLC010001206.1:92820-153011 GCA_004027655.1 Graphiurus murinus | reverse complement strand
CCTGTGAACCAAATGATATAAAATTTGTCCTACTCAAAGGAAAAATGGTGCTATAACATCTTGAAAGAATGCTGCATTTTAATAGATCCAATGTAGGGTGACAAAATTTCTCCTTTTTAAACCTAAATGAGGCATCTCAAAATTAATACTGCCAAGCATAGCAAAGGCATTTGAAGTCATTCTTAAACTTCTTGCTGCTCTCTATGTCAACAGAACTCATCAAATAAAAGGAGGTACCAGTGAGACTAATAGAATAAACTACCAATCGGAGTATCTGCCAGGTCATGAACTTTCTCCAGCTCAATCCACAGTAATGACTGAATCAAAGTATTTCAGTTCACATAATGAATGACTGGAATTTAATGTATCAAATGCTGTTCACTGGGAAATAATATATCAGACTTGTTATATACATGCAAAGTGAAGTGGAAAATTGAAGCAATTATCAGGGTGTCTCAGGTCAGAGCAGGAATTTGGAATCTCTGTTGCCTGAATAAATGTCAGTTCCACAATATAGATTGTATTGCTCTGTTGACATAATCTGAGTTTTCCCCTGAAGCTCACCATAGCATTATTTTTAAAAAACCATTTAAAAGTCGTCATCTCTTTTTCATTGACCCCATTCTTTGTACCACTCTCAACATGACTTTTATTACTAATCCTGTACCCAGCATATGCCAAAACCATGAAAGTAGTAGAATTGATGAGTTCATTTACTTAAAGAAGTAGAACATATATTCTCTCTCTCTCTCTCTCTCTCTCTCTCTCTCTCTCTCTCACACACACACACACACACACACACACACTCAGATATACTATGTGTATTTGTAAATATATACAGGATAAATGTTACTGATAATACCTGTTGAAAATAATTTAAAAGACATATGACTAAATAAAATAGGGAAGAAGTAGTTCCTAGAAGATTTATATTGCTTATATTCTTAATCTCAAAATAGACATGGCCTCAAAAACTGTTTTATTTAAAACAAAAAAAAACTTCAGAATGTTAAAGTTGGAAAAAAAAACAAAACACCATAGAGGGTTCACATTTACCTTTCACTCAATTTCCCTAGAGTGAATATCTTACATAATCATGTTATCCAAAGCAAGAAAATATCATATCGTTGGTTCAACAACTAACTACCTTGCAGGCCTCTTTCTCACTTAATCTGTTTCCCACCATGTCCACGAGTTTCCCCAGACGTGAGGATACTTCCTCTGGGCCCTGGCATTCTGGCTTAGGTTGCTTTCTACTAATGGACAGAGACAGACGTGAGCTAATGCAAATCCAAAGAACCCATATCTCATAGGGCCAAAGCTTTTCTTTGAACCACATCATTTTTCACTTACCTTTTCTTCCACTTTGTGTACTTTTTTTTTTTTTTCTTTTTACAGTACTGGGGATTGAACTCAGGGGCATTCTACCTCCTAACTATATCCCCAGCCCTATTTTTCATCCTTTATTTTGAAACAGGGTCGCACTAAGTTGTGGAGTGCCTCACTAGGTAGCTGAGGCTGGCCGCGGCCGCGAACCTGGATCCTCTGATCTCAGCCTCCCAAATGCTGGGATTACAAGCGTGTGCCACTACCCCCGGCTCACTTTGTGTACTTTTATTTATATTTAACACATCTACTGTATACAAACATGCATTCATCTATTGGCTTATTTATCTTGCAAGAAAAATCTTCAGGAAAAAAATCAGAAAGATTACCATTATGAATGATCATCTGTTTCTTTGTGAAGCCATATTTAATAGGTACCAGATGTCAGGCCTGGTACTAGGTGTGTAGTTTAAGCTAAAGAGAAATCGTTCCTATTTTTCTTATCCAATAATCACATCTATAAATAATCAGAAGCCTCGTAAGTGCTACTAAGGACAGGTGCAACGAATAATGAGAATCTGTAATCTAGAGACAAGATTTGGCTTGGTGCGTCTGGGATGGCAAAGGGCCACTTGAGTCCAGAAGCTGCTGAGCAGGTGGGAGTTGGTGCAAGAAGGAGGCTGGGGGTCAGGAGGGATTTGGGAGGAGGGTGGCAAAGAAAGGGACAGCGTGTGCAAGGGCACTGAGGTGAGAGCGAGCAACTGAAAGTCATCAGGGTGGCTGTACCCCAGACAGCAGGGGCGAGCTGGGCAGGACCATAGGCATTTAGGCAAGGTGGAGAATTGGGTGTATTGTAAGAGCAGTGGAGAGCCAAGAAGAACAAATTTGCCTCTTAACAATATCTCTATGGGCTGGGCACAGAGACAAATGCCTGTAATCCCCATACTTTCGAGGCTAAAACAGGACAAGGCCAGGTTGAAGAACAGCCTCAGCAACATAGCAAGATAGCAAGATTCTCAGCAACCTAGCAAGACCCTGTTTCAAAAATAAAAGAGGACTGGGGCATAGCTAAGAAGTAGAATGCCCCTGGGTTCAATCCCCAGAACCACCTAAAAAAAAAAAAAAAAACATATATATATATATATATATATATATATATATATATATATATATATATATATATATCACTATAGCTATGGTACAGAAAATAGATTGAGGAGGAGGTTTGGGAAATACTCACAAGAGAGAAGCGTGGGTTAAAATAGATTAGTGATTGTGGAAATGAGAAATCTTCAGGGTGAGCTGCAGCACCCCATAACAGGCCCTCTGTGGAGCAAGCCCTCCTAGAAGTTTGTAAGGCAGGGATCCCAGGATAACTCTTAGTTCATTATGCATCCACTTTCCTCTCACTGGCTCTATTCCCACCATTCCCACTGCTGCTCTCTGAGACTAGACCAATTTGCATTAGCACTGTGGCCCTCCGGAGCTCTCCTGTGGCCTGCATTCCCTTCAGATGATTTTTTCTAGAATATAAATCTGATTGTACCAGATCTCATTATAGGATCCTTTGGTAGTTGTCCTTTAATTCTCTTTAAGTTAACCACTTAGCACACTACACAAGGCCCATAATCTTTGGGCCCTCTGGCCCTATCAAGCCCATGACTACTTATCTAAACTAATTGGTAGTTTTTCTTTCACAAGTGTTTTCCACGTTGCAGTGCCTTTCCATGTTTCTAGAAGGAATTCCCTTCAGCTTATGCCCATCTAAGAAGCTTGTTCTTAAAATCTGCCTCATTTATCGTCCCAGGAAATGTATGTGTCTACTCCAAAGCTTAGTTCTAATACCCCGTAGTCCTTTATCTGCTGCCATCGCATTACATTACACTTGGTGGCCAAACGTTTATCTAAACTCACATTGTAGAATAGGCTTCCCGAAGGCAGGGGCCATGTCTTAATAAAGTATCTCCCTCCCTAACACATTCATAGCACAGAGGAGTCTAGAATATGCTTCAAGCCTTAATCAACGTCTGGTGCAAGTAGGTGTTCAATTAATGTTTGAATTAATCCGCAAATAATAGGTGTATAACACGTGTTGCCTAGGTAAAAGACAAGGGATGTCTACATGACTGGGACCTATAATCAAACAAGGTCAGTCAGAGATTTTCCTTACGGCCAAGTCTTACACAGAAAGATAGAGAAAAGTTACAGTAATATTTTTACGTTTTATGGTCAACTTTGTGGGGAAGGAGGTACTGGTTTCTATGACCTATCTTGGGGAAGAGTGATTCTAGTTTCTGTGGCTTGCCTTGAGGGAAAAGAAGTGATAGGCAAGGGGAAAGGAGAAGGTCAGAGAGAAGCTTTGCTTTGGAGCCTGCTCTGGAGGCCTTCACTTGGGGTTGTCATTTATAAACCCCAGTGCTGATGTCCAGAGAAGGTACAGGGCTGCAGATAGAAAATTGGGAGTCTTTCTTAAATGGGTGGTAAGATTGTGATGGTCGTATACTGAAGACACTTTTGGCTATGGAGTAAATTTAAATATGAAAGAAAAGGGCATAGGAAAATGACCCCTATTCCACACCAACATTGGAGTTGAAAGAATGAGAGGAAGAAATCCAAGCAAAAGAGGAAGAGGAGAGTCAGAATGCCAGTGATGCTGAGTGAAGACAGCTAGTTAAGGATGCAGTGAGCAGTGGTGTCAGTTTGTGAAGTGAAGACTGAGAATTAACCATAAGATCTGAAAACATGGAAGCTATTGATGACTGTGGAAAAGGGGGTTTCATCAGGGGCATGTGGACACAAACTAGATTTGATTGGATTCTAGAGAAAATAAGTGTGGCAGTATGCATATAGCTAGAATTTATTTCTACTTCCTGAAATTCACATGTATTATGCTGTTATGTTACTTTTTTTGTTATTTATTTGTTTTAGTACTGGGGATTGACCACAGAGCCATCCATGCTACCTTTGGGGTACATCCCCAGCCCTTTTTAATTTTTTTATTGTGAAACAAGGTCTTGCTAAGTTGCTAAGGGTCTTACTGAGTTACTAAGACTGGCCTGGAACCTGTGATCATCCTCCCAAGTACTGGGATTTTAGGCATGTGCCACTGTGCCTGGCTGCAATTCTGTATTTAAATAGCAATGTTACTATAAAAAGGACTTTTGTAACCAAAGAACAAAGTGTGTTACTGTGACTATATTTTTCACAAGTACCTTCAATGTTTAATACAGTCCTGAGTCACTTAACAGAGATACATTCTGGAGAAGTATGGTTAAGTGATTTTGCTGCTCTGTAAAAATCATAGTGTGCTTACACAAACCTAGATGGTATAGCCTACTGTACCCTTAGGCTGTATGGTTTATATATGGCGTTTTGTGTGTATTCAGTCTGTTATTGGAGAAAAATATTCTTACATGGTGCATGGCTGTATTTAGTTCCATGCCAGTTTTAGTTCAAGAAAATCATTACTTCCACCTTATATCTGCTTATGTGATAAAATGTTCAATTGGGCTTAAATAAATGCTAAATGTCTCATTAAAGCCTCCCGGTGTTGATTAATGGTATTGCACTCTCTGGGCTAGGGTGGAGGGAATGTAAGGCTGACTGACAGACTGAAATAGCGCATGATTGACACACCTGTGTTCAGTTCTGATTTTGCCATTCAGTAGCTGTGCAGGCCCTGGCAAGTCACCTAACTCTTCCAACACCATTTTCTTAAAGCTAAAATACAGACAATAATGATATGTGGGTAAATTCAGATAAAGTGTCCAAAGTATTTCAGCTTTATCATTCAAGGCCTATAGTCAGGACTGTTAAATGGGAGTGAATCTGTATTGCTGCCATCACTATCTTGTGTCTCAGCAGGGCACCCCTGAAATGGCATGCAACTCAGTAAACACAGGACAGTCGTTGTAATAAAGAGCAGAAAAATGAGATGCCAGAAAGTAAGCATAGCCTTCGGTTCATCTTTTTATTCGGCATGTGTTCATTTCTCTTTGTTGTTTCCTCACCTTTGGTAAAGTCATATGAGCCTGGCACTTAAAACTGTAAGGCTTTACAGAGCACATGTGTGTAATCTCAGTCACCTGGAATTGCCTCGATATTCCAGTTTTGTCTTCCCATTCTTCCCAATCCAATCAGCACTGTTAGTGATAGTAGCTAACATGCCTTGCCTACTTCCTGGGTACTAAGCACTGCTCTAAATATTTTATAGATATTAACTGAGTTAAATCTCACAGTCCTAAGAGGTGGGCACCATTGCAGTCATGCATTGCTTATCAACAGGGCTGCATTCTGAGAAATGCCTTGCTACATCATTTTGTCCTTGTAGGAACTTTGTAGAATATACTTAAATGGCCTATACCTAGGTGGTATTGGTCACTCACTGATAGGGCCTCCTGCGGCAGTTAATGGACTTAGTAAACATGAGATGTCTGAGGCTGCTGTCAGTGGAATACAGCATACTGTTTTATAGTAAACTTTTCTTTTTTTTTTTTGGAAATTGAATCCAGGGGCACTCTACCTCCAAGCTACACCCAAATCCCTTTTATTTTTATTTTGAAACAGGGTCTTGCTTGGTTGCTGAGAGTCTTGCTTACTTGCTAAGGCTGTTTTAGAACCTGCAATCCTCCTGTCCCAGCCTCTCAAGTACCGGGATTACAGGTGTGCACACCACACCTGGTTTACAGTAAACTTTAAAAAATAAGCACAAGGAATATACTCTAATTATAAAAAGTACAGTATAGTAAATACATAAACCAGTAACATAGTCACATATTCTCATTACTTACCAAAAATTGTGAACTGATGTAATAATACGTGCTCTACTGGCAGTACAATAGGTTTGTTTACGTCACCACAAACATATGCCTAGTGCATTTCGTTGTGACATTATGATGGCTGTGGTGTCACTAGAAGATAGGAAATTTTTGGTTCCATTATAATCTTTTGAGGCTATTGTCCTGAAATATGGTTATGAGGCACAATACTGTATTACCCCCATTTGTACAGAGGAGGTTGTACACAGGTTAAGTGACTTGCCTGAAGATGTTGGTAAAGGGTGGAGCTGCGATTCAATGCCAGCAGACTGTTTCGACAATTTGCACTGGTGTACATGCGTGTGGTGCTGAGGATTGAACCCAGGGGCACTCTACCACTGAACTACATCCCCAGCTCTTTTTATTTGAGATGGGGTCTCACTAAGTTCGTGAGGCTGGGCACGAACCTGAAATCCTCCAATCTTAGCCTTCCAAATGCTGGGATTATAAGCGTGAGCCACTAGGCCTACCTAGGGGGCAAAATCAGGTAGGCTTTTGTTTTTGTTTTTGGTACTGGGGTTTGAAGCCAGGGGCATTCTACCTCTGAGCTATACCCTCAACTCTTTTTATTTTTTATTTTGAAACGATCTTACTAAGTTGCTGAGAGTCTTGCTAATTTGCTGAGGCTGGGCTCAAACCTGAGATTCTCCTGTCTCAGCCTTCCAAGTACTGGGATTATAGGTGGGCACAGTTTGGACTCTGATCTACTTCATCCCAACTCTGCCTAGGGTGATAAGTTTGGGGTTGAGTTGTGACAGCTTTTATATGCTGAAGACAGCAAGAGCTAGGGCCAGTATTCTTCTGTAGCAATTAATTAGTGGTTCATAGTTCATGTTAAGGATCCAAATTTCACCCCCTACCCCTAGACATTGGCCATTCAGATAGGCTCATGAAAACATGGGAAAACAACAATCACATTCTATTATTAATTATAAATGATAGTCATTAAAATCCAAGACTTGAAGCCAGGCAGGGCACCCTAGTACTTGGGAGGCTGAGACAGAGGAATTCTAGTTCAAGGGTAGTGTTTCAAAATAAAAAGTAAAAAGGGTTGGGGTGGAGATCAGAAGTTGATTGCCCCTGCATTCAATTCCCAGTAAACACACACACACTGCAAGACTTGAGAATTAGGTTGTTTGGTGCTTAGGCTCAACGAAGGAAGAATCATTTCATATTATGACCTATAAAATTGTTCTTAAATGCTTAGCAAGAGAGCTAGATTAAGCTCTGAATTGAGTGAATTATAAACATGCTCTCTGCTCCAGATGAGTAAGTGTATATAAATAGAACAATTGGTATACACATGCCCTTAATGGTATGACTTCCTCTTCTTCCCTGCAATGCAAATCACCAAATGTGAGCATTTCCATCTGACATAAACTGTCTCAATAAAGCACATTGTAGGATTCACTGTGTTACACAACAACCAAGATGGCCCTTTTCTTCAGCCTGGTGTAGTTTTGTTTTGTTTTTGTTTTTTTCTTTTCATATCCAGTGGTTAGTACTAAGGCCTGAAACCCTCAGTTCCAGAACAAAGTGGCTTAGCAGTAATGGAGCCTGTGTGAGGCTAAGAGAAGAATAATGAGCATTCCCTGCAAGCTTCCTGCCTAGATGCAGGTGCAGGAATCAGGAGGTCATGAATAATGCATGACATGCAGATTAGGAGGGGTTTTTTCCTACTGGGGTTTTGACTTTGCTACCTGCCGGCCTGCTATATGTGGCAGATGATAGCCAAAAAAAGTGTTGCACATTAAAGACTGAGTTCACAAAAACTCCACATATCCTTTTGAAGAAATACAATTTAAGGGGTAGCTGAAGGGCATGCCTTATGGTCTACTTTTCTGGATAAAGTGATCTCTAGGTTATCAATGTACTCTTTTTGAAGATGAAAATCTTTCTTGATTCATCTTTTAAAGAATCTTACAATTATTAAGTCAGACACAGACACACACAATAAAAAATTCTTGTTCTAAGTCTTTCCTAAGGAATTCTTTTCCTAAGACTGCTAAGCCAGTATAGAAATCACTCATTTGTGGTATTTGATATGTGATCAGTGAGGTTATTTGAAAAGATGCAAATGCCTAGAGGAGACTATAATTAGGATTAAACTTGTCTATTTTTCTCCACCAATCTATGTAATAAGCAGCATCAATAGGAGATTGTTTCGATCACCATATTTCCACTGGCAAAATTTACCATGATGAAAAGAATAGTTTCTCTATACTTTAGGGTTAAGAAGGTAGCATATAAAATGAGTAAAAGTTTAAAGGAAATAGAGGGAATTACAGAACTGTGAGTACTTAGAGCTGATTACTTCTTGGAACTTTAACAGTTAGGACTCTGATATCTCAGGGAGATTTTAGGGAAAGTTGGGAGCTTCCTAGATTTTCCCTTGGGTCAGGGGCTTTATCTGGAAAAAAAATTATCTCAGAATTCCATTTTGAGGATTTCATTGCAAACAAACCAAAAGAAAGAAAAGAGGGAAAACCTAGCCACCTTTTGCATTTTTATTGCATAGTCTCTCTGTCTGTCTGTCTTTCATTGGGGTACTGGAATATGACCTGGCTTTCATTTCTGGCTGAGTCTGTCATTTCCGCTAGGCCCCAGTTTGGCCCTATGCCAATACCAACAGGTGATCCTTGTAGCTGCAAAGCAGCAGGAAGTGGGCTGTGCTTGAATGAGGCAGTTCACCAGAGGGGCTGTCTGGCCTTCCTCCATCTTTCTGCATAATTAACACCCCCTCCCCCATGCCGAGCAGAAAATCTGTGCTGAGCAGCTCAGCTGCACCAGCCCTTGAGCAGAGAGGAAAAGAATGTTAATAAGGGGTGTTGGAAGGAATGAGCTTTCTTTCGTGCAAAGTGTAGTCTGGCTCTGGGTTTAGAGAGGGTCAGCCTTTGGCCCAGGAAGGGGCTGGGATGTGTCAACTGTTTTGACATCATTCTCTTGCTTGCAAAGTAGTAATGAGGAATTGGGATTCTGATGGACCTGGAAGCTGCCGGTTCTAACTGGACTTCAAAACCAGGTTAAAGTCCCTGTTTTCTTTGTTTCTTGTCTCATGAATAAAAGTAATATTTGAAGCATAAAGAGTGAAGAAAACATGGGCTAAAAGAAGGCCTACATCTCACAAATCCCAAGAAAAGGCAGCTGGAGCAGGAAGTGGGCTGCAGAGAAGCACATTGTTTTGCTAGATGGTGACTCAGGAAGAGTTTGGGATCCAGCAGCTGGCTTCTGGGTGAGAGAGGGCAGCAGTGCCTGAAAGCTTTGAACTCCAGCCCTGCATTACTCCTGGCTGGAAACTTGTAGAGCCTTGTAGTCTTCACTTCTGGCCTACCTAGTTTTGAAGTGATTTTTGCCTTCCTCAGGGTCCCCCTGTCCGCTCCAGTAGAGCATCCCTTCCAGAAGGCCTTCCAAGGGCAATAATCTCTCCTAGAAATAAATGTTGGCGGGTGGTGATCTCTTCCTCCACCCTTGCTTTCCTTTGAAAGACTTCGAAGGGAAAACCCAAATAGGGGAGCATAAGAGGTTTATGTAGGGAAATAGAGGTACAGTTGAACAGAAGGTCATGATAAAGGGGCACGTTGCAAAGAAAGAGTCTGGAATGGGCTACTTCCCAGAGTGGGAACATGGCAACCAGTCTTCCACATGGTGAAGGTTAGTCTGGAAACTTCCCCCCAGTGCCTGTCCATTGTGGAGGTCATTGTCTCTTGTTGTGCGATAGCTTAGTTTCTCTGTGCTGGTTTTGCCATGTTAGGATTTTTTTTCATCAGTGCCTGAGTGGAACCTTGGTGTGTATGTTGGGGAGGGGAGGGGGAGATGTTATTTCAGGTAACAACCACCTGATATCCCTGTGGTTCTCTAACCTCAGCTAGGAGGGGAGTACAGGACTTTCCATTCATAAGGGCCTGTTTAACTTTGCCTTCAGGTCTGACCCAATCTTGCCTTGACCTGCTCGTTTTTATCTAGCTGCCTAAGGTCTTTCTTCCACAGATAGCTGTTTCAGTCTTCTTCCTCTCCCATCCCCACAGGTCCTATTCCTGGACATTTGGATAAAGTTATCTTGCTTTTTAGGAATTCAAATGTAGAAGTTGATTTGAAGGAGTGAGCATTTTACTGTTTTTGTCTCCTTTTTTTCTCCCCCCACCCCCCCCCCCGACCCCTGGGATGGAATACAAGGCATTGGGTATGCTAGGCATATGACCACTGAGCTACACCCCAGCCCTTTATTATCTCTGGGTACCCCTTGAGGGAACAGGTATAAAGAGGACTTAAGTAACTCATACCCGGAGAGAATTAATATTTTGGTAACTGTGTGATTGAATGAGTACCGTAGTTCACTAAAATTGGGAACCTGCTTTGGGGAGCTTCTCAGTGAACATTGTGACAATCCCTTATCTTGGGAACCAGAAAGAGGGAAAGAAGGCCTGCAGGTTTGCAGGCCCAGGAATATAATTGCATCCATTTCCTAAGAGATGGTCAAGTTCCAAGTGGGTATTATATGAAGAAATCCTGAAAGATTATTTATAATACTTCCCCCTTTTTTTTCATTTGCAACTAGGAATATATTTTTTTCAACGAGTCTTTTCCTCTCATTTACCTACAGGGTACATCCGTCCCCAGTATCCAGGGTCCGGGGAAATCGAATGAATAATCAGAAGTTTTCTTGGTAAGTATGTAGACTACTTCCTATTTGCTAAGTCTTCAGGGGACTTTTAATAGGACTGTCTTAAAATCCAAAGAATGATTCCTATTGCTCTACAGTGAATACATTTCTACTAACTGGACTATGTGTTCTATTCCTCTGAAAAGATCTAAATAACTATTATATTGATACAGTTTCTTTCTAGACCAAACTCTTCATTTATCAGACGTGGTAAGTGCCATATATTTTTCCTAACAGATATGATCTAACTCCCAGGATTATCCACTGTTAACCTTTTAAAAGAATGCCTTCCTTATTTTAGCGAGATTTAAACAACAACCCAGATTTTTCTCAGTTACCAACTTCAACTTCTCCTGAGGGTTTTCACAGTTTGTTAGCCTGTTATACTAATATTGATGGTTAATATTTTGGATCCTCTTATCTCTCCTCCAGCCTTAACCTTAAATATCTAGGGATTTAAAAATAAATAGGGGGAACACCAGATATTTTTTAATTAACTAGTTCTTGAGAAAAAAATATACATGGAACTTACTGGAAACAACATGAACCACAAAATATTGATTGTTGATTCTTTAAAGAACAAACTTAAAAGATTTCACAAATGTCTCACAGGAAACAAAGAAAATAATGTTGGTTCAAAATCTTATGTTTATTTACATTCCTCCATTTCACAAACTTAGCCTTTCAACATATAATATACCATAAAAAGAAGAGAAAAGAAATGAAAAGGAAAAAATTGAACTATATACTGTTGCTTCAAAGATGAAAGGAAATTCACAGATCTCCATTTTTCTTCCTTGGATTGTGTATAGAATGGGATTTTGATTAGAAACTCTGGCTGATTTTTTTTTTTTTTTTTAAGTATGGGATGATGGGAAGATGATTACCAAAGATTGAGCTTCCAAATTAATTTTATTCCTAAATCAGGGTTATTTTTAGCCACAAAATAATGACACTTTGGATTTGAATAGCACCTAATCAGCTCTCCTCCCTTCCCCCATTAAATCTAATTAACCCTCACAATAGCTTGGTGATGTTGTTAAATATTATGCCTTTCTTGTTCACAGAGGAGAAATGGAGCACAGAGGACCCAGCCATTTGCTTATGTACTGACTAAAAGCGGGGGCATCCCTCATGGTCTTTCACAATGGCCCAAGCACATTGTTCCCTGTCAGACCTGGGAAGCTGGTAGAATAACCCTGTGGTCATTGCATGAAGGAAAAGGAAGAAATCAGGCCCTTCTTTGACTATCAGGAATTCATATTTCTTTTCAGTATAAGGCACATTGTACTATGGAAGCTTCATTGCATATAGAGAACGTGAGGTGCTCCAGCAAGCAAGCAACGGGAGCCAAGGGATAGAGAACCGAATCGTCAGCCTTGAGATCCAAGTCCCTACGACTTCTCAATGGCTAAATGTGAAACACTGAGAATATAACAAATTTTCTTCACTTTTTTTTTCTTGACTGCTGGAGTGATGTTAACTTGTTCCTATGCAATTGATGGCACAGTATTTGGGTAGTAAGCCGAAACTACTTTTATCTCCAGAGAAGAAATCCATGAAAAATAAAAAAGGACTTTTACTATTAGCCTTAAAAAAATTCAACTTTCATTTATTCAGCAACATTCATTTACAGTCCCAGTCACTGTTAAAAGCACTAGATTAGAAAGATAAATAAAATGTGGTTTCTATCCTCAAGGAGCTAACTGCCATATAGGGAAGAGGTGTGTATATGAGACACAGACTTCCTTAGGCCCTGGTACTCTCATATCCTCTCTGGATGTATACACTGATGTCTTGTGTACACATATTGCATGATAAGCATATAGTACAATATGGAAGCCAAGGGTGGCGGCTCACGCCTGTAATTCCAATACTTTAGAAGCTGAGATACGAGGGAGGTCTGCAAGTATGGGCAACTTAGTGAGACCATGTCTCAAAGTAAACAGAAAGGCTGGGGATGTAGCTCAGAGGTAGATTACCCCTGTTTGGGTTCAGTCTCCAGGACTATACATGCACATACACACACACACACACACACACACACACACACACACACACACACAAATACAGTATGGATAATTCTCTAAAGAAATATATTTGCAGTGCCTTATACAGAGGAAGAAATCATCAACTCTATTTATGACCAGTTTAAGAGTTATAGAAGGAAAAGAGGGCAATATAAATGAAGGAAGAGACTGTCAAAAAATCCATCTCAGAAGAAAGCTTTTCAGTAAAGACCTAGAATTAGTATGGAGAGCAGAAAGTTGAGCTAGTGCCTCCTCCGTAGATTGAAACAGACATACGAAGTCTTGGAGACGTTTCTGAATTGACTATAGCAGGAGCATACATGGATTTAATACATATACTTTATTTGGTCAGAAGCTCACTAAAATTTCTATGATATATACTACCTTGAATCTTCCTTAAGTAAATACTGGGAGACTGGTGTATGGAAATAAATCAACCAGCTAGGAAGAAGCCCCGTGAATCACCCAACATCGACTTCTAGCAACACGATAAACACTTGATATTTCTTTGTGAAATACTGGTTCCTAAAAAAAATCGGAAAAGTTTAAATACACATCTAGCAATAGAGAGGAAGTGGAAGAGATATGTGCTGTCCTCAAAATAGAAGTTTGGGATAATTTATAGAAGTAGATGTCAACTTCATCACCAGCTTAGTTCTGGCTTGGGTTAGATTCTCAAATACTATTCGTAAGAGTTAGGAATGGTGACTTTGTGAGGCTGGGTTAGCAAATGTCTCATTGAGTTAAAAAAAAAAAGTTCATCACATAAGCAATTATAATTTGGTAAAAGATGAAAAGTCTTGAACTTTTACTGCTAAGTTGTACAAAGGTGATGCATGACGTTTGGTAGGTTCTAGAAATCAAAGACTGGTCGACAGCTACCAAGTTATTGGGTAAAGATAGTTGAAGGTTTTAAGTAGTGTTTCTCTTTGCATAGTGTTGATAGAAAATGGAATACATTGGTCTTTTTCATGTGGCAGCATTTCCCCTGAAGCTGAAGAAATGTGTGGACAAGAGTGTCTGTTCAAGATAAACAGAATCTGTTGAAATGGAAAGAAAATGTGCTCACAGTGGTGTACATATCCACAGAGGAGATGAGAGAGAGCACCAGGGCTTACAGGGCCCACGGACAGATGCCAGGTTGAACCTATGTGCTAACTCCCAGGGATTAAAAAAGTGATAAGAACTCTTATACGCCGGGTGTGGTAGTGCATGCCTCTAATCCCAGTACTTAGGTGTCTGAGACAGGAGGATCACAGGCTTGAGGCCAGTGTACAGTAACTTAGCCCCTGTTTCAAAATAAAAGAATAAAATTGGGCTGGTAGTATAGCTTAGAGGTAGAACACCCCTATCAATCCCCAGTCCCAAAACAAAAAGACAAAACTTCTTATAGTATGTGTTAGTACCCTAAAAAAGAATATCAAATTGTCCTATAGCTATTTAATATAAAATTAATCGAAGCTGCCCAGTCCTGATATACACTGTCCGTCAGAATGTCCTTCCCCTCACTGCTACGACACTCATAGGAAGAGATACTGATTTGAAGATTGGTGAACCTTTGGGGTTCGGCCTTGTGGATTTCTTTTTATGTCTCAAGCATCAGACTTCTCCTTTCTTCCTATACCACTAGGCCTAAAGGGAGGTGACCATACCTTCCTTGGTCCAGTACCTGCTGTAAGGAAGAGGGGAAAAAAATTTTCCTTCTACCTATTTTGGATTCATTTGCTGGGAGCCTGCAAATTAGACTGATAAAAGGCAGTTTAATAAGAGTGAAGTTAAATTCATTAATATATGCATGGTACTTACACAAGGGAGTACCCAGAGAGGAGTAACTCAGAGAGGTGGTTAGAACGTCGTACTATGTAATGTGTTAACAAATGAGCAGTTATGCTTTTTTTAAAGGAAGTGACAAGACAAAAAAAAAAGACTTTGACCTTCCAGGGGTGGCAAATTATGAGAAGGTAAATACATGGTTTGTTGTATAGCTTGTATAGCTTGCTCTGATACCACCCCTGAGTTGATAAGGAAAATTGTCTCTTGATTAGCATCATCTTGCCCTTCCTGGTAGAAAGGGAGAGAACAGGAAATTTTTCTTGTGTAGGCTTCTTTTGAATTGCCTTCAGATCATAGTAATTCTCAGGCCAAACTGGCATATTTTGGGGGTGGTGTGTTCTCCTGCCCTTCATTGTATGAATCCTTTTTAGAGCATCTGCAACTCTTTTGTGCATATCATAATGCCAGAAGAAAACATTTTTCTCTCATTAGAGAGTTGAATGTGAAGATAGACTTTTGTTCTTTACACATTTTTTTTTTTTTTGCTTAAAGCTATTCTGATATCAAACCCACAGTAGAGTAGCTATTTTTGAATCATATTCGTGGTATTTTATTCTCAAAGATAAACAGAGAAGCAAGGCATGGTGATGCATACCCATAATCTCAGTACTTGAGAGGCTGAGATTGGAGAATCAGGGGTTCAAGGCCAGCATCAGCAACTTAGCAAGATCCTGTTTCAAAGTAAAAAATAAGAGCGGGGGTGTAGCTCAGAGATAGAATGCCCCTGGGTTCAATCCTCAATATCCCCCCCCCCCCAAATAAAAGATCAATAGAGATATGGAATCTGTGATTTGGTGCGAATAGGTAGGCTAAAACAGGACGTGGAGAGATTTGGTGGGGAGTATCTGTGAGCTGGACATTGAAATTGATTTGTCTCCAAAAATTTCCAGGATTAGTGTGAGTATTCAAAGACAGGTGCATCTGTACATGCTCATCTTTATCTTTCCACCCTTTCCTCTCTCCTCTGTGCTTCCCCCTCTACCCTGCTCCATTCCTAAAGTTGTAAAGGACATTATTTGATGGTGGTAATGGTTGTTCTGTGTCCCTAAAACCTCCGCCAAGGGTTATTACATAAAGTGGTAGTGGGTGTCACATAGGAGAGCTTCTATAGGCTATTTTTATGATGACATAGAAAATAAAGCATTTCTGTTTATTAATAGAAATTGCCACCAGTAAAATAGAAGTAATTTTCTCTAACCAATTGGATGCTGCCACCACCAGTCTATTATGATTTATTTCCTACCAATATGCCTGAGATGTTTATGTAGCCATATACTCAAAAAAGGTTCAGTTTTAATAGTGTCTCTATGCAAATCTTGATGCATTCTGGATGTGAATCACATTTAACATTTGAATGTGCGAAAGTTTTGTGCCACAAATTTTTGTAGAGGGCAGAAGGAACCTTTTCACACTCTGATATTTTAATGTTGGATACGCAGGGCTACAATGAGCTTAAATATTTGTATACATACAGTTACAAGTGTTTGGCTTGGTTTTATGAGATCTTCTTGAAGGCTATAAATCGGGTGAGTTTTTGCCAAAAAATAAGAGCATTCTTGCTTTTTTAAACCTTTTTCCATAAGAGAAGAAGACACAAAGTCATTGATATCAGAAATCTTTCAGAAAGCTGATGTAGAACCAGCCATTTAAGGAGGAGCAGAGCATTTTCAAATTGCCAGTTTCAAAGATATTAAGGAAATGTGAGCATCACCAAGTTCAGGACAGCCTCCTTACTTTACACAGGTAGAAACGGAGGCCCCAGCTGGGTGTGGTGGATCACACCTGTAATCCCAATATTTCGGAGGCCAAGACAGGAGGATTGCATGTTCATGGTTATTCTCAGCAATTTAGCAAGGCCCTCTGCAACATAGAGAGACCCTGTTTCAGAATAAAATAAATAAATAAATAAATAAACAAATAAGGCCTGGGGGAGTAGTTCAGAAGTAGAATGTCCTTGGGTCCCAGTACTATTTAAAAAAAATGGAGAGAGGGAGGGAGGAGAAAGGGAGACTCCAAGACAAAAATGTAACATCAAACCTGGGCATAAATCCAAGACCCCCCATACCTGTCCAGTAGTGTTTTCACCATGTGGCAGTTGTCTACCAGTGTGGAGAGCAAGAGAGATGCTAAAGATTAAGGAAGCCGAGTGTTTAATTCATCACAAGCTAAGCAGAAGGCTTTTCCCTGGGAAGTTCCCATTGCCTTGATGGGCCGGGTGAGCAGGAGAAATGGGAAAGCTTCATGGAGACTCTGCTGCTCACACTAACGTGTGGCACTTGCTGCCTGCCACACTGTTGACTCAGCATCCTGCAGATTCTTGCATTCGAGATATTTATAGACGATATTGATCATGTTCTTTTAATTACCAGAGTTTCCCATTGCCTTGCATCTTGATTTACAGAGCAGAAAGTGACTATGTTATGTTCAGATTTTAATATGTGAAAGTTCCAGTTCCCGGAATCTTGGCCCTTGTGGGACCTTTGTTGTTGTTGTTGGCTTTTTTTGTTTTGTTTTTGTTGTTTTTAAGCCATATGTGTTGGCAAATAAGAAATAGAAATTTGCCTTTGGGTCTGTTGTGGAAGCTCGTTCCCTCTAGGGTTTGATAACAAATTTAGAAAATGGGCCATAGTTGATGTAGTCCTGAATTAGTTTGCCATCTTCCTGGATATGTGCTGAATTATTTAAAAAAAATGCCTCCAAGGTGAAAATACATCATAAATCCCTCCAGATTCACCTCTTTTATGTTTTAATGCATGATCAGCTATTTGGTTCCTTAACAACTGCAGCCACCTCCTCGTGTTTAGCGTGGTGACAGTTTTGTATGCTTTAAACTTGTGGTCTGTCTTCCAAATTGACCTTATTAAAGAAATTTTACCTAATTTTCTTAAATTCTCTGTGACCCAGAGTTTCCGTGAAAGACCTCCATGATGAAAGTGGTTCACGTTCCTGTTGGTTTCCACCAACTTTGTCTCTAGTGTTGTTTTAGTCACAGGAAAGATGATTTGGGAAAAGAAATTAAAGTGGGTTATTTTCCTGCAATTATTTCCCTTATTATTGGAGAATTAGGGCTATAAGAGCATGCTGAGCAATAAAGGTCACCACTTCTGAGACGTTTTTCTTTTAAAAGTCCTTGAATATTTTGTTTTTACCAACCTGCTGCTCAAAACTATCTCAGTGTAGTATTGAAAACCAGATATATGAACCTATAGGACATGTCAGTATAGTCTGTGTTGGTTCTTCTCAGCACTGGAACCAGGTGTAAGATTCATGTAACAAAACATCTGTGTCCTATTAACTAACTACAGCATGCTGAGTGATATTACTTTACAATTCAAAATGACTTTTGTTTATAATTCTGGAATTTGTAGTATATATGCATATTATTGTTATGTTTTAGGCTGGTTTATACAGAAAAGGATATTTGAAATTCAATCTGGAATCATAAATTACTCTGGGAAATCATAAATTACTCAGGGCTGCTACTTTCCGAGTTTCAAATTGTGTAACATGGGTTGCTATTGGAATCTCCTCCCTCCTTGTTAAACTTGTTCAGATGTTGAATTTCAAATAAGGATCATGTTGTATTAAAACTTGAAGAACAAGGGGAGTTATTTATACATAATACAGAAAAATGCTATATCTCAACATGAAAAATACATATATCTATGATAGCACTAGTACCAGTCATGTTATAATTACCATATCACATTAAAATGAAGAATGACTTTATGTATTTCTTGAGAAACCTGTTCTTTCATAGTATTATTCAGTAGGTCTATTTGGGCTAAAAAATTGGCTATCAATTATGAGTTTTATCTGTCTTCTGAATATGTATTTGAAAGACTAATGACTAATATTAGGACTCAATAAAAAATCCCAATGTGTTCATGAATACATTGGACAGACTGCTCAGGATAATAAATCTTAAGGCATTCCCCATAAGAATGTTTCATGTACCTGCAGCCTGGTCTGGGTTTCGTCTATTAGTCATTTTGGCAATGTTATCTTCCTAGCCATAGAGGCACCTCTGTACACATGTGGAC
Source organism: Graphiurus murinus (assembly GCA_004027655.1). Classification (NCBI taxonomy): domain Eukaryota; kingdom Metazoa; phylum Chordata; class Mammalia; order Rodentia; family Gliridae; genus Graphiurus; species Graphiurus murinus. The sequence continues at coordinate 134,302 of PVLC010001206.1, read as the reverse complement.
AGTATACTAGCAATTTTAAAGTCAAACATATTCTCCCTTTATTTATAATTTTCCTCAGTTGATTGCTACCTTTTCATAAGGTTTCTTAGTCATTTCCTTAGAATTGGTTAATTACTGTATTTTTTGCCATAGCACTAGATTACCTAAGGTAAGACTAGTATACTCTTTAAGTATTGTATTTCTTTTCATCAGTGTGCAGTAAATCGCATACTTATCAAAATACTTAAGCCAAACCAGTGTCACACAGGCAGTTTGACACCCGTGTCACATCGGAGGTACAATGCCCATAGCTCGTATGCTGGAGAGCTGCACCTCTGCTTGGAATTCCTGTGTCCATGTGCAGCCATTGTCTCTTTCTAAATTTTCTTTTAATTTAGTCTCCTTTATCAAATGGGGTTCCTTTGTTGGAAGTAATGGGAACTATCTGAATCTAACTGCCTTAAGCCACAGGTAATTTTTCAGAAGGACATAAGGTAGGTTACCGATTCAGAGAGAAAGCAGAGAAGCAAGGCCTCAGAAGACCCAGTACAGCACCCATCAGCGGGGGCAGGGTTTAGTAAGCCCACACAGCCTAGAGTACTTCAGCTCCAACTCCTTCATGTCACCTCCTCAAATTCACAGTATTGGAAGGCAGTGTGACTACATATGACTGGACCCAGCCCGTGTCAGGTGCACAGCCTTTGGCCAAGTGAGAGAGGGAGCCTTGACTAACAATCCTACCAAATCCACATGAAGAGGACTCTTTTCCCAAGGAAATAGTGTTAGTATCAAAGAAGGATAGGAAAGACTCTTGTTCAAAAAGTAGGCACAGAACAGAGGAGCCTTCTATGAAATGCATAAAGCTTGTATCTTCAAGCCTGGATTATGGTATAAATTTGTCACTTATAACTGGGCGTGGTGGCGGCCGCTTGTAATCCCAGGATTTGGGAGGCTGAGACCAGAGGATCTTGGGTTCTCGGCCAGCCTCAGCTACCTAGTGAGGCACTCTGCAACTTAGTGAGACCCTGTTTAAAAATAAAGAATAAAAAATAGGGCTGGGGGTATAGCTCGGAGGTAGAATGCCCCTGAGTTCAATCCCCAGTACCGCAAAAAAAAAAAAAAAAAAAAATTGTCACTTATTTGAAATGAATATTTTTGGGGGGGAGAAATACTGGGGATTGAACCCAGGGGTGTTCTATCTCTGAGCTATGCCCCTACCTTTAATTTTTGTTTTGAAACAGTGTCTTGTTAAGTTACTACACAGTGACCTGGAACCTGCAATTCTCTTGTCTAAGCCTAAGTACTGGAATTATAGGCCTGCACCACAGCTCCTGGCTTCTTTTATTTTTTTGTGGGGTGGAAGGGTATTGAGGATTGAACCAGGGGCATTCTACCTCTGAGTTACATGCCCAGCCCTTTTTTTATTTTTTGTTTTGAAACAGGGTCTCACTAGGTTGCTGAGACTCTCCTTATGTTCCTGAAGCTGTCCTCAAACCTACCTACAGTCCTTCTGTCTCAGCCTCCCAAGTACTGGGATTATGTCTACTCCACCACGCCAGACCTCTCCTGTCTTCTTATCTTCTCCTCTCCTCACCTTTCCTTTCCTTTCTTTTTTTCTTTTAATTATGGTGCTAGGTATCAGACCCAGGGCCTCACACATGCTAGGTAAGCATACTACCACTGAGATAAACCCTGAGCCTCTAAATTAGTCACTATGCATCCTACAGTTCAGTATTTCTGAATAAATCAATGGTGTCTGACCCAAACTATTCACATAAGGTCTTGAGAAGAGTGCCTAAGACATAATATCCTCCATAGTATCACCATGGAAGAAAGTGCTTTCTCAACCCAGAGGATTAGCCCACAGTCATTGCAACTTTACATAAAATAAATCTCCCTACTACCCCCTAGGTGATGCATTGACACACCCAGCATTTATTGCAGCCTCGAATGAAGCTTTAACTTACTTCACTTCTCTAGCAGTTCAGAATCCTGAGACTGTGGAGGTGTAGGCTGGAATATGATTCCATACATTAGGTAAATATGTCTTCCAGAAGGACCCCATGTTGTATCTAAGCGGAAATGATAGCTATTTAGGAAACAGATGCAGCCCGCTTCCTTCAGTTTCTATGAAGTCCAAATAACGCAGAAGGGGACCTCTCTCTCTTATCACTTCTGTGTTATCACTAAGTCCTCTGTAATATGTGCAAAGCACCTTTTTTTGCGGGGGGGGGGGGGTTACTGGGGATTGAACTCAGGGGCATTCTACTTCTGAGCTATACCCCCAGCCCTATTTTTTTATTCTTTATTTTGAATCTGGGTCTCACTAAGTTGCCGAGTGCCTCACTAGGTAGCTGAGGCTGGCCACGAACCCGGATCCTCCAGTCTCAGCCTCCCGAATGCTGGGATTACAAGCGTGCACCACAACGCCTGGCTTGCAAAGCACCTTTTTAAATGTACATATCAGGTTACATCCTATAGAAAAGCAATGATTTAAATCACCCATAGGATGAAATTAATGTTGTAAAGTAGAAATCTCTTTACTTCCATCTGTTTTCTCATCTCTCTTTCTCTTTGCCTTTTTCCCTCAGAAGTCTGTAAAGAACAAGAAACGTTGCTTTCCTTAGTGTTTCCAGTTTGTAGGAATGGAGAAAGGAAATACCTATTATTTTTCACTTACACCTGAATTGTTGTGTACTTTTGGAAGAACCCTGTAGCTAAACTGAGGAACTCTTGATTTCTTACAAAAGTGACATACAGAACTCTTCCCTAAACTGCACAGACTGAGAAATATTTATTTGTATGGAATTACACTGGAGATAAGAAACAAAGACCAAGGCAACCGTGTTAGGAACAGAAGAAAGTTGCTGCCACCTACAGGTGAAAGTTGATAAATTTTGAACACTTACGAAATGATCTTTAGAGTAGACATTATTGTAGTATGATTCTAAAATTGAAATACAGCCGGTGACTTCATCTGCACCTCTATGTGGGACTAGACTCATCCCATCCTCTCCTGCCTCCCATTGGTGGTATGCAAACATTACCCATGAGATTTTGGCAACCTGGTGGATTATTCCAAATTTGCCAGTAGGAGAGTAGCCTTTTACTGATTACAGGACCCTGTCATAGGAAATCTTCTTTTCTATGCAATACTATCAATTGTTTGGAAGCCAGAATTGCCCCGGGGTAGTATAGGATGTCTTTTCCACACGCAGGCTTTTTCAGATATCATCTCTTGAGCTCCATGAAGACACTTCTCATCAGATTGTGTGGCTGATGCTCCCTAACTTTCTCCCAGGAGAGGGCAGGTAGCAGGGGAAGCCTGAGTGTGAGAGCCCAAAGTCCTGGAAGCAAGTTATGCTAAAACCTGAACCAAGTGCCACACTGCTCTCCAGAATAATATGCAGTTTGGCCAGGCTTGTTGGAACACATCTATAAACCCAGTACTGGGAGGGTGAGACTGGAGGAACATAGGTTTGAAGACAGTCTTGTCAACTTAGTGAGACCCTGTTTCAAAGTTTAAAAAAAGGGGGGGGGACTGAGGGTGAAGCTTAGAAGTAGAAAACCCCTGGGTTCAATCCTTAATACAAAAAAAAAGCACTTTGGCCCAATTTCAAGACATTTTTAATAGAAAACCCTTCCAAATGAAGACCTAGAGAGAGCCACCATGTTGGGCTTGCTGTTCTCACTCCCAAGGATGACCATACTGCATAACTGTAGGGGGCGCTAGTCACACCATGCTCTCTGTGAAGGTGCCTCAGGAGCTCTGCAGCAGAGCACCTTGGCTTGGAAAGATGAGAAAATCTGAAGAGAAGATGTGAGTTTCCAGATCTGCTTCTCTCCTCTTCTGAGTGGAGCCTCCATTGAACATTGAGGATTGTGATGATGATGTTCAGGGACAAAGGGCTTAAAAAAATACCAGGAGAGAACATCAGTGCCTCTTAGCCTATGAGGATAACTGTATAGTATTTCTTGTGTATTTTAAAACCTTTCTGCTTTTGTAGAATGCATGAGCTGAATCTTGTTTCTGCTTACCAGCTATGTGGGCTTCACTCACCATTTTTAAATTTTCTTCTAGCCTGTGCTTAATTCAGTTTAATTTACTTGGCAGTACTAGGAATAAAACCCAGGAATGCTCTACCTTGAACTACATCCCCAGCCCATTTTATTTTATTTTATTTTGAGACACTGTCTTACGAAGTTGCCCAGGCTGGCCTTGAACTTGTGATCCTCCTCCCTCAGTCTCCCAAGTCACTGAGATTATAGACACATGCCACCATGCCCAGCTGAATCCAATTTTAATGTGCAGTTTAATTGTTTAAATTCTTTAACACAAAATTGATCACTTTTTAAATTACTAGAAACCATCTTTTTTTAAAACTCAGTAGCATCATTATTTGTTTTCATTCATTCGTTCCCTCATTTAATAAAATCACTGTGCCTGGACAATACACTTTGCTACACGTTGGGGGCACTAATAGGAGAGATAAGGCCCCTGCTCTCAGGGACTTACCATGTAGTACACAGCAGGACAGACAACCAACAAATGTCTGTCACCTGGTGGTGACCGGTGTGCTGATGGAAGCGTACCAGGGATGTGACTGGAGGGGATGAAGCAAGCTAAGGACTTGAAGGACATGATGAGGAGGCTGGGAGCTGATGGACAGCAGGGGCCAGCTGCTGCAAGAGGATCTGGGGGAATTATTCCAGGTACTGGAATCTATCCTCACAAAGGCCTTAAGATGGGAACAGACTTCAAACATTCAAGAAACAAAAGAGTACAATAAGACAAGGTCAGAGAAGTTGGCAGGAATAGAGGCAGACAGTCTGCAGTATGGAGCCATAGGAAGGACTTGGGAATGAAATGACTGGATTTATATTTTGAAGACTTGATCTGGCTGCTCTATGGGGACAGGAATATGTAGAAAGAGGCTGGGAATTATGAGGCGATCAGGGCTGTGTTTGAGTAGGAAGGTGATACTGAGACTAGAGTCATATCAGTGGAAAGAGGGAAGTGGGCAAAATTAGGATCTTTTCTAAAGGCGACGTCTCCGGCTTATGGAAACAAGTGAAGGAAAGAGAAGAATGAAAGACGGTGTCTGGTTTTTCTGTGAGCAACTTGTGGTTATGGTTGGGAGCTTAGAGGAAACCAGCAAGTGTATAGATACAATCATGGGCACCATTGGTATATAAATGATATTTACCAAGGGGTGTGTGTTTGTTTATATTTGATGATGGGGGACAGACAAAAAATTCTTAGATGAAATCTGAATATAAAACTCTTTGTAAACTATCAACTGGTGACTCTATAAAGTATAGCAGTCTAGCCACAAATACACACACATAAGTCAGACGGAGCTAGAATGGTAAGGACAGCCTGCATGTGTCCTCAGGGTGCACAGGATTGTAAGTTTTGCTCAATTTCTTTGCTCCATATTTATGTACTATCAACAGCCCACTGTCAGACATTGCGGCCTGCTCCAGTATATGTCCATTCTGTAGCTGCTTCATGAGCCATCTAACTGCAGGTGAATATGTGGACCTTAATATATGAGAGCCGCTCTTCTTGAAATACTAAATACCCCAACTTCTTTCCTCTGTGAGAAGATTTTCGCACTGGCAGAACCATTGAATTTACTTGCTCTTGTCTCCCAAGCTCAATTCTCTAACGATTTAACATCTACAAAATCACCCAAGCTAGAAACCTCGCAGTAACTCCAACTCTGTCAGCACCCACCTTTATTTGGTCCTAGCTGTAACAGGCCTCCTAAATGTTTCTCAACATATTTCTTCTTCACCCCATGTGACCTCATCATCTCTTGCCCAAAGTATTACTGTTCCCTTAAGCTCCTGACTGGTCTCTTTCAATTCAGATTCTTTCTGTTCCCCTGGAGTCAGTCCTCATCATGCCCGCAGTGGTTATTGTGAAATGCAAATGGGATTCCTCCTCTCTACAATTTTGCTGTGGTTTCCTAGATTTGAAGGTTCAAAGGCCTTAACTGTGATGGACCAAGTACTGTGGTTGCTGCTTGCTGAAGTCCTTTGCATGAATGACTCTGCATCCAAGATTATTATTTTATTACTTAATATTTAGAATCGGCCAGGGAGGAGGTAGCTTGACAATTCTCCTTGTCTCCTGACTTTCACAGCCAGCACTTCATCTTATATAGAAACTTTAAGCAAGGCATCATAAAAGTTAATCAAACACAGAAGCCAGCAAATTGTTCTGGTGCAAGATAAGGAAAGTCAGTGAAACAAACGTGACAAACTTAGAGGAAGGAGGGGTTAAACATTACTGGGTGGAGAAGACATCAAAGACCACACTTTATTGATTATATCAGGTCCCTTGGAATTTGTCTACTTGCAGACAAATCCCACACAGCCAGTACTGTGTACTCAGCTTGGGCCGGTTCAAGATGTTAATCTCAGTGTGCAGATTCAAGATGGCTCTCAACTCTTAACAACACATAAGAGGCCCTTTGCAAACATATGAAACCCTTTGCATGATACCATGCTTTCTTCTTTCCCACAAATATTTTTCCATCTTGCAAAGGCCTCAAGTTCCACCCACACTGATCTTATTGCATTATCCAAAACACCTTGATCACTAAGGAAACCAATTTAGAAAAACTCAGCTTAAAAATTCCCTTCTCTCTAAAATCTTTCCTATAACCCCCTACCCCATCAGCCTCTTCATCTCTGATCCAGTGCCACTATATAAACTATATCATCACACTTATTACAATTTATTATATTTGTTGGCCTGAGTATGAGATTCTTCCCAGCTTCTCTTCAAGACTGAAGGTACAGCAAGCTCAGGGCACTTTAATCAATATATACATTTCTTTAAGTACCGTTACCTTATCTGTGGGAAGACTGAGGCCCACAGAGGTAGTCACTTGGTCCAACTTTGTACAAGCAAATTAGTATTAGGGTTAGAACCTTTTAATTTAAAGTGTATTTTTTTTGGTACTGGGGATTGAACTCAGGGCATCCCTCCTTCAAGTTACATTCCCAGACCTTTTTATTTCTTATTTTCAAACAGTCTCCCTATGTTGCTAAGGGGCTCCCTAAGTTGTTGGGGCTGACCTTGAACCTGTGATCCTCCTGTCTCAGCCTTCCAAGTACTAAGATTATACACATGTGCCACTGTACCAGGCAGGATTAAAATGTCTATCTTCTATTTTGGTGGTTTTCTTTCAACTTGTTTAAAGACTGTTCCCCTTCCTTACTCAGTATTTTTAAGAAAAGTAAGAATACTCTAATTCAGAAGCAATGACAAGATTTTCATGTTTGAATCTTTCAAACATTGGTTACATCATCTCTGCCCTTTCTCTGTTTCTAATTGTTACGCTTGAGGGTTTGAAGCTCGGTGTTATAACGCTTGCCTGGCAGACATGAGGCCTTGCGTTCAATCCCCAACACCCTACCCTTACCTCCAATTATTATGCTTGACCAAGTACTTGCAGAATAATGGTGGAACGCAGACCTGACTTTCAGAAGCTGTGATGTGAGACCCGTTCTGTCACTCTCTAACTATGTGATCCAGGACAAGATGAGTCCCTTGTGCCTACTCTTGCCTCTTTATTTCACAGAGATGATGTGATAATAAGTGGAGGGGATTATATAGGAAAGTACTTTAAGCCACAGCAGGCAAGATGCTACAAAATACCTCAGTGGTGTTTTTTGCTCCTTTTCTCTTAAATGTAACCTTCTTTATTATTTTTTTTTAATCTTTGGTAAATTTACTTTCACTTCTTATTTCTAAGAACAATATAATATAGAAAGGATTAGGATTTCAGTTCTTGCCTCCATCTGACTTTTATGGCCTTCCCTCTCATCCACTTGATCCTGAATTTAATTATCAGGCTTACTCTCTTCACTTTTTTCTACCTAGCAGTTCTTCATGGCTGAGTGAAAAGAACTTGGTTAATAAAAGCTTGCCCTTTATACTTCCTTGTAATTAGTCCAATAAAAGAGGGTCATCGCCTAGATAGGCTTTTTATTTTTTCTTTTCATTTCTTTTTTTTTTTTCATTCTTTGTCCTGTGGGTGTGCTAATTCAATAGCTTTTTGTTTATTTGTTTGTTTCTGGTCTATATTATTGGATTCAGAAATCAACCTTATTGTTTTTATTGTTATGTCTTCCAGATACAAACACCCTCCAAACATCACAACATTAGAAATAGGATTTGGAACAAGATTTAAATTCTAGGTCTGGGGTTTAACAGGATTAAGGCCTATGACATTTTCACATGAACAAAGAATATCTTCTTTGTTTTTTAGTCTATTTGCTGACTCCATGGGCACTGAATTTTAAGCAGCAGTGTGCAAAGTGTCGGTCCACATTGGTATAAAGTGATTTTTTTTTTTCCCCAAGAGCTAAGAAGCTAGGCCTCCCCAGATGGTTACAAGCTGTGGGCCCAGAGCATACACCCAAAAGGGTCTCCTAATGATAGTAAACTGAAGACAGTTTACTCTATAGGAAACGACTACCAAAGCGAATCTAGTGTAATAATTGGCCACAAAGGGAGACGTGGCCTCAGGAGTACTGAATGTAGATTTTTATTCTCTGGCAATTTTTTAAAGACCTTTAAAGCTGACCTGAAGTGAATACGAATAAAACTCCAAGCAGCTCCAGTGGAGGAAGAGCACTGATTCTAGGGGCACTGATTCAAATCCTGTCTACTATTGCCTTTTGACCTGAAGTCAGCAAACTTCTCCCAACAAAAACGCCTGTCCCCTAGAACTCAACAGATTAAAATGTAAATGCATTTGTCATAGCTTGGTTTTCCCTAACAAAACATACAGAGTGAGTTCCATATACAGCAAGTGTTTATTCCTTGCACTTCTACAGGCTGAGAAGCAGGGTGAGGAAAGGGTGCAACATCAAGACAGTGGCTGTTTTGATTTCTGGTGAGGGCTTTCTTCCTGGCTTGCAGAGAACCGCTTTCTTCTGATGTCTTCACAGAGAAGAGGGAGAGGGAAAAGTAGGGGAAAGGAGGGAGAGGAAGGGGAAAGGGGGGGGGGAGGGAGGGAGAAAGAAAGAGAAAATGAATATGAATGAGGGGGTGCTCTGATCTTGCTTCCTCTATTTAAAAGAACACTAATGCCAACTCGGGCCCCACCTTCAAGACCTCCTGTAAATGTAATTACCTCCCCAAACCCCATCCCCAAATGTCTTCACATTGAGAGTTAAGACTTCTATCTATGTATTTTCAGGGGATCCAAACACTCAGGCCATAAGAATATCAATTCGGGTTAAAGGCCTGGACAGAGCAGAATTGTATGTTAATTATTTTTATAAAAATGACAATTCTTAGTTAACAGCTTCCTTAAAACCAATCATCAAAACATCATTTCTTTCTGACTGCCTTTTGTGTGACAAAGGACTCTGATATGGTATTAGAAATGGGCCCTGGAATCAATAATTTGCTCCCAGGCATGACTAGTTATATTGCTGGTAAATAATTCATCCTTTGGTGTTGGGGGTCAGTCTCCAAAGCGATTCTCCACAGGTCCCTCATTCTCTTTGCTTCTCTCCAAAGGGAAACAGTGAAGTCTGGGCAGTCTCTTGGCCTTATTACAAGCACTTTTCTAAGACATTGTTCATTCTTAAGCTTTTTATAGTTTCACACGGTTTCATATATATCATTTCATTTATTTCTCATAGCCATTCTGGGAGATGTACTGCAAGATGTTATTATCTTCATTTTTTTTAAACAGAGGCTGGATAAAGTAGGGATTAAGGGATCAGTCTGCCTATTTTCATATTTCAGTTACTATATATTAACTCCACGACCTTAGGCAAGTTTTTTTTTTTTTTAATATCTCTGTGCCTCGGCTTCCTAGTCTATAAAATGGGACTTAGTAATAATGCCTTTCTTGTGGTTTTTATGAGGCTTACCTGTGCTTTTTACATATGAAGCACTAAGGACAATGTGTAGCAAACTCAATAAATGCTGACATTACTATAAAGGGATGGAAGACTAGTCTATATAGTGCCATAACTAATATGTAGCCAATATTATCCCTTAATATGCTATAAACTGACCTTGCTATTTTATAATATCCCTATCACTCGCTTGTCTTCCTTTATATACCTTTAAAATATTCCCGTTCTCCAATGTTCCATCTCATTTGCATGCTCTCATTAGTCACAACCTGCTCCACAGGTGAAGTTCTTGCCCTTTTGCTGTTTGCAGTCCCATTCATCACTTCCTCTAGCTCCTCACATCTTTCTGTCACAGCCGTTAAGTGTGCGCATGTGAGTAGGTATGCAAGCCTCTCTCCTTTTTGGACTGTAAGTCCCCAGCACCTAGTATAAAGTCTGGCCCATAGTAGACACTCAGTATTTAAAAAAGAAAGCATAGGGTATTTTTAAAAACAGAAGTATTCTAATTCCCACTCCACAATTAAACCTCTTAATTATTTTTCGAAAGATACACAAAACTTACATGAAATGTTTTTAAGATTTGTCAACATTTGCTCAGTTAAAATAGTTAATTGGAAATCTGGCATATTTTGAGTACCTGTGTGCCAGACACTGTGCTAATGCTGGGCTTATGAAGGAATCCCTAAGGAGTTTCTATCCTTGGGAGAAGTCAAACTCTCATGAATGAGTTGGCAATTCTACGTTGCTACTGTGTGTTGCCAGTCATTTGTAGAAATGATGTCATGTGTTTGTATCCCAGGCAAGTCTTCCTATGCCTTACCAATTCAGTGTATTTAAATATTTCTTCATGCGTCCACCCTGGGAGTTGGCTTTGTTCAATATAATGGAATTTATGAGTAGAACACGCTTGTATGTCTTTCATTTCATTTAAGTTTTAAAGAAATATGTCTACATCTGTTACCTTTGCCTCTTCATTGCTTCTTGTAGCATTACTATGTGTAAAAATAGAGTAATTCAACTAACACAGTCCCACCATTGTGGGCCCATGTGTACATGTACACACTTCTAACTGTGGTGACGCAGAACTTGTGTTTATTGGTTTCATCTGTGGATCTGTACCAGCTGGATGCTACTCTGTTGTGAAATGTCATTAGAATACAATTTCTCCCTGGGTCCAAAAACCCATTTTGAAGGTATCAGACATTTAGCAACAGCCTTTTGCCTGGTGCATACATGTGCTGCCTAGTTAGCATATTAGTATCTTTGCAATGTAAACAGGATACAGGATGTATCAGTGTTCACAAACTGACCTTCTCCACTATGGATTCCATGTGCAGTGAGTGGCATGACCTTGATTGTCCAGCTTTCAAACCAGTATCTTGAAAAATAGCATTAAGTGAAATCAGAATCATTGTTCTATTTTTACTTGGGGTCGTCTGAATCAATGCCTTGGTTTTACAAATTGGTGCTTAGTAGTAGATTTGGAGGCTGTGATTCTAAAAATTACATTCATGCAGAACAATGACAAGTGTCGACAAAGGAGTTATTTCCTTTTCTTTGTGTACTAAGTACTTTGACTTAGTATGTGAAATACTACAGTTCTCACGTGATATTTTCACATACTATAAATCCTGTTATTGTCACAATCTGGGTATAACATAATTTTTGTTAACCACATGTTGGGGTTATAACACATTTATTATTTATAAATATGCGTTATTGCAATTATATGTGTTGGAGCCTGTCCATTAGTTCTCATCCAGTTGACTTAAATGTCACATGCTTGTGTGTGCTAGAGGAATAAAACCCAAGCCCCCAAGCCGGCTTCTAAACTATGACATAGCCCTCTTCACAGTGAGCTCTTCCACAGCTTCATGATTTTTAAACACTACTGGGTAAAGGGAATGTCACCACTTTCCTGCCCAAAACATATGCTTTAATTGAATGTGTGTTTGCAATACATGTTCTCTTATGTCCCTCCAGGGTCAAAGAGCCCACATACAAAAAAAAAAAAAAAAAAACCCTACTGCAGATTATTTATGGCAGTGAGTTCATAGTTTTTTAAAAACTATGAATACCAGTGCATTAACCACAAATTCTTATAAATAATAAATGAATAGTTTATTCTAATAAAGACATAATAACTACAATTTTAAGTACTCACAAAAACAACTGATTATATTAGCAGAACTTGGTCGTCCAAAGAATATAGCTGGCTGAAACCAGAAGGCTCTAGATCTCTATCTAGGTGCAGCCATTACCAAAGAATTCAAAATACCAGGGTACATAAATGTCAGGGTCCTTTCTGAAATACTAGCCACCCTAGAGGGTAAACCCAGCTAGCTACCGTCAGAAGGTAATGAAGTCTCATAGAATGGAGACACACACAAAAGCATATACATACACGCACATTTGTCACCTTGCAGTGTTATCTTTTTTCATACCCTAATACACATTTTGCAAGTGGTGTGCCTCATTTTCTCATGCTGCCCATGATGATTTGCTTTCCTGTCTGGCTTTTCATTGCCCACCGGCCTGCTTCTGTGGCCCTGAGGCTCCGGATGGGTACTTCCTGTGCTCCGCCTTTTGGTTTGGCTCACTAGTACTCACCTCCATCTTCCCATGCTAGACCAACCAGGTCCACCGTAGCCGACTGAGCCTCCAGAATGTCCATCACTCAGACCCAGGCACCTGCTCTTCCCTCCCACCACTGGGGGGCCAAAGGGTTTTTAAGGACCTGTTTTAAAATGGCCTCTACCATAGGAGACTTACACCTGTCCTTTCAAAAAGCTATTTTGTTCATTCTTGCATGACAAATCTACAGGAAATCTTGGGGACATTCCTAGTAAGTATTATCTACCCCTATTTTGTCAGTGATGGAAGTGAGGATCCAAAACAGAGCTGGTGATTTGTTCTACATAACAAAGCCACTATGCTGCAGCCCTGGCAAATCCAGACCTTCACGTTACAAATGTAGCTCTGGGTACCCTAACCTGACCAGAGTCAGTCTGAAATTCTTACTGGTAAATGGAGAATATAAAACAGACTATATTTTAGTTCAGTTTAAAGATGCCAGAAGTTTGGTATTGGGGCTTATTTGAAGTATGGAAAGATACATGTAGATGTAGATGTATATAAAAAAAAGAAAGGTCATGAAGATTCTGAATAAATATGAAAGGTTCTGACATTCTTCTCAAAGTCCTTTAAAAGGCATAGATAGCCAGGCATGGTGGTGCATGCTTGTAATCCCAGCATTTGGGAGGCTGAGACCCTGAGACCGGAGGATCCGGGTTTGCGGCCAGCATCAGCTACCTAGTGAGGCACTCTGCAACTTAGTGAGACCCTGTTTCAAAACAAAGAATAAAAAATAGGACTGGGGGTATAGCTCAGAGGTAGAATGCCCCTGAGTTCAATCCCCCCCAAAAGAAAGGTATACATTTAGTTTCCTTTATCAAGAATGCGTGACACACAATCTTGTCTCAAGGAACTGGTGAATTAGAAGAGCTTTCGATGTATTTTATGATGTCACGATTTTTCTCCCTTTACTGGAAGCCACAGCTCTGTTTGGAACTGCTCCTTTGGTTTTTCTCATTAACACAGCAGGGCTTTTAAAAATAAAGTAATTATTCTGAAATTATCAGTGGTTCTGAACCATGCCAATACGAAAACAGATTTTTAAAATCTGCTTCTTGGATCAGCTTTATCCAAATACACATAAATGCATATAAACCCCTGAGTATAGCAATTAGAAAAGAAGTTTCTATGTAACTTAAACTGAATGAGAGAACATTCCTTCTAGTACTTCTCCCTCTTTAATTTCTAAGTACAGTCAATTTGTTAAATAATTATATAGTAAGTCTTAAGGCAAAATTATATCCTATGGGGATTTCAGGGTGTGTGTGTGTGTGCGCATGCGCACTTACTAGAAATTGAACCCAGAGGCATTCTTCCTCTGATTTACAACCCCAGACCTTTTGTTTTTGTTTTTGTTTTTTTAAACAGGGTCTTACTAAGTTGCAGAGGGTCTCACTAAGGCAATGAGGCTGGCTGCAAATCTGTGATCCTCCTGTTTCAGCCTCCCAAGTCCTGGGATTACAAGTGTGCACCACCACTCCTGGCTTCAATTTCAGCATCTTAAAACAGTAGTCTGTTTTATAGATGATAGCACTGATCAGGCAACAGAATTTCATTCTCTATATGAGAAGGATCAATCCTAAGAATAGCTAAGAATAGAAGTAACAATAGCTACCTCTGCAACCCTTGTCTTTCATAGATGAATGTGCCTATTCTGCCCAGTGTGCTCACATTTTAAGCGTAAGTTTTGGAAATAGAGTGCAGCCTTGATCCACTTCGAGGTAAACATAGTATCCTCAGTCCATCGGAGATGGTATACGCTGCTTCCTGCCTCCTCTCTTGCAATTTTTCCTTTAAGTGGAGAAACTAATGGAAAGTTACAGAATTTTCTTATGTAAGGGAAAAGAAGACCAGAGAGATGAGCCGGAAGCCAAACTTTTTTCTTTGTGCCCAGGAGAACACAAAGCTCTGTCTCTCCCCGACTTAATGAGAGGCTGATATGAAAGTGCTGAAGAGCAAGCATTGCCCTGAGCAGCAGGAGACCGAGCCAGATCAAGTTCTTCATGGGACGGTTTTTTACTGTCTTTTTGGACTGCCATGTTTTCTTAAAGGAAATACCAAATCACGTTACTGAGCTCTTGTTTAAAGCATCTTTTCCACCATTTCATATCCTAGCACTATGAGGGTAGTACTAATAGTCTACTGTTGGACTTTATGCTCTTTAAGTTTGCTTAATCTGCCTAAGCTTTTTTCTACTCATCTGTAAAATGGAGTAATAATATCATCTTAGAGTGTTAGAAGAATCAAATAAAACGATGCATGCAAAATATTTAACATAGTATCTAGCAAACATTAAATTGCTCTGTAATGGCTAGCTGTTGTTAGCTATTAGGATTTGAATACTAGGAAGTTCAGTGAAAGGAAAATTGCTATTTGCAATGCTCTAAGTCAGGACTGAAATCCATATACATTATCTTTTAACTTCGGGTTTGAGTGAGGAAAAGCTGGCAAGTAATTTCAGAGATTTGGTTCAGTTCTTAATATTTTCTGCTTTTCCAAGTGAAAAATTGTGCATGTTCCACAGAAAGCCTTAAATATTCAGGAAACTTCCCAAAATCCAGTGCAAGTATCTGAAATATAAATAAGTACCACCCTCTGGTTCTTTTTTATTTCCCCCTTTGTCTATATCTACAGATACTCTTCATTTTTATTAAATCGGCTTCTTGACTCTGCTCAACAATGACAAAACAAGAGAATCTTCAGCAAGTCAGGCTGTGTCAACAGGCTTTCCAGCCTCATTTTAAAAGCTCACTCTGAGCCAGATGTGGTGGCACACGTCTGTAATCCCAGTACTTGAGAGGCTGAGATAGGAGGATCACAGGTTCCAGGACAGCCTTGGCAACTTAGTAAGGCTCTCAGCAACCTAGCGAGACCCTGTTTCAAAATAAAAAGAGCTGGGTGTGTAGCTTAGAGGTAGAATGCCCCTGAGTTCAATCCCCAGTACCACATACAAACACAAACAAACAAAAAACCCAAATAAGTAAATAAATAAAAGGTGACTTTGAGTGGTTCCAGGGATGTCAAGTGTCTGTATTAGACAGGTAGCTGATGAGAACCTCGCTCACTGCTGTATCCTCAGAGTATATTCCTGTGCTCAGCACACAGTAAGTGCTCAATAAACGTTTGTGAAGTGACAGATGAGCGAACAGTCTCACAAGGAGATTTTCTTGAGACTTAACAAACATAACTTTTTTACTTTGCCTTACATTGAGTATTTATTTATGTTGTATAAAATCAACCTACAAGAACAATGGACTCTTTCATAAACATACAACATGTATGGTGGGGGACAGGTCAAAGATGAGAGCCAAATCTTGTTATATTAGCCTTAACATGCTTGAAATTAAAATAACTTAAAATAGTGATGGAAGCTTTGGTGATTTTTATGGTACATCATTTAAAAAACCATTGGCATGGACTGAAAAGATAATATTATTGGCATAAGAAACATAAGAATGACTGGCCCCCATGGATTTCAATAGAAGGTTTTGCCATTATTCCTTGTAACTGAAAGCAAGGTTCCTATCCTGCAAGGAAACCAGAGGCTTAGATACCACAGCAGTATTTGACCAACCCAAGGTTTTGTGGGTCTTGGGCCACATCATGGGCTGTCACAGCGGAGCTTGCAAGAGCTCTTCATTCATTCTCTTCTGTATCCTGCACATTGGCATTTTTTTCTTATCTGGGCCTTGGGTTTTCCCTCCTCTCAGCTGGCCCATGGGAACCTTGTCAGGATGAACTGGAACTTTAAAAATGAGTAAAAAGTCCTTAGAGGATGTTTAACTCCTCGGAGGAAAGATGTGATAGGAATGGGAGAAATTATAAACTTTAAAAAAATGAATATGTAAAAACATCCTTCGTGCTTTGAGATTGTGTCCCATTTTAGGCCTTCTGTTCTGCTTTTGCCCCTGGGGTTTTTAGCCTCTCTTGGGGTTGTATAAACCTCACTAGCACTGAGGGGGCTTTTCATCTATAAGTTGCTTTTGCTTTCCTGCAAAATCTCCCCTACATGCTGACCTGTCATAGAACGGCCCACTCTCTGACATTTGTTAAAGCACAAAATCCACTCCCCCAGGACTCTCAGAGGGTGTGTTCTTTCCCTGATTCCTACCTCTTGAGATAAAAGAACATTTGGCAGAAGAACTCTAAAATAGTTGCTTCGAAACAGTAAATCAAGAATTGAACTCATGTTGTAGAACTCAAGTGTGCATGACTCAGCTAGTCCCAAGTCATCTCTGTAATGTTTCTGCAGCCTCGCCCTGCCTGGTTGGCCTGCTCTAACAAAATACTGTAGACATGGTGGCTTATAAAAACGGACATTTCTTTATCACTGTTTCTGAGGTTGAAAAGTCAAAATTCAAGGTGTCAGAAGCTTTAGTGTCTGCTTTCTGGGTCACAGATGTCATTCTCGCGCTGAGTCCTCACATAGCAGAAGAGACTAGGCAGCTCTCTGAGGCCTCTTCACCAAGGGCACTGATCCCACTGGTGAGGGCTCTGCTCTAGGATCTAATCACTTTCCAAAGGCCTCACCTCCCAGTACCTTTACCTTTCAGTTAGGGTTTTATGTATGGATTTGGGGGGACACAGACATCAGGCCACAGCACCCTGCAATACTCATTAGTGCTCCAAGGCCCCTCTCCTGACTATTTCTGGTAATGCTTCTTATTACACTAGGGAAGCATATGGACAGATTATATGTTTTGGTCATAGAGGCCACCAAATTAAACCATTCCACAATTGCCGTGCCCTTGAAACCTACCAGATCAGCTCTGGACAAATGGTTGTCTGTGCATCTCTGTGCTCATTGCCAACTTTTAATTAACACACCGGAGAAAGTAATACAGTCCTGCTAAAGGGAAAACTTAGGATCTGCATTTGGAAATTAGATAACCTGTTGAAAAAATGAAATTATCCAACAATGTGCTAATGCCAGATAAATTTACAAATGTTTTTATCCCTGGCAAAGCTCATTTAATAATGTTGTCTGGTTATTTATCATCATCTCTCTGTAAATGTCAGAATGATTCGGAAGTTATTAATAGTCCACTGTGTTGCAAGAGTCTCTAGAGAGTATCAGGTAACAGAAGTAGAAAAAGACCCACGTGGTGTTTTCAGCGCCCAACCTTTGCCCCAGAGCAAGGACCTTCTAAGGGCCTTCTTAGAGACTCAAACCTCTCTATGTTTTTTTGTTTGGTTGGTTGGTTTGCTTTTATTGGTGCATTATAATCATATATCTTGATGAAGTTTAGGGTGATAGAGGCATACATGCACACAGAACTCAGTGAGCCCTCCTCAGTATCCACCCCACTCCCTCTCCCTCCCTGCCTTCCCCTGCTTGACACAGTGATTGGCATTGATAAGTTAGTGTTTGTACATCATGTCTATTGAAGTGTTTCCCTCTTCAGGTCTTCCTCCCCCTCCCATCTCCCTGAAAGGTCCGATGTTTTCCCTCATATGTGGGAGAAACTAGGACACAGGAGGGACTCCAAAGGAGGAGAAACCTTAGTGGAGTGAAAGAGGGGTCCTTACATTTTTAATTGATTCTGTGCCTTCATTTCTATATCCTACATGGGATATATGACACTCACTCTTTAAAAGTGATTTTTTTTAGCAACTTTTGCAATTTTCCATGAGGGAAACAACAATAAGCTAATATATTCTCAGCCCAAAATATATTGGGAGACAGAGAGAAATAGCACTTATTAAAACAAACTAAGTACTGGGTACTGTCTTAAATGCTATTTATATATTAAATAACTTAATCCTTACCCAAGTAAGACAAATATATTAATTTATTCCATTTTTGGAAAGGAAACAGACATGGCCATAAGTTACTTGTCCAGAGTTACATACTTAGATGGGAGCGGTCAGGTGATCTTACTGTGATACCAGGCACCTCTGTCCTCTTATGATAGGTGGCCAGCAGGCTACAATTCAAAAATCAAAAAATGATAAACTGGGGTTTAATAAATCATTATGCTATGTCTACAGTGGCCCTCATCCTTTGTAACTTTCAACTGCTCAATCCTTTTAGGGTGATCTGTCCCTCTTGTCACATCCCTAGCATGCATAGACTGTGTCCAGTACTTATATTTGATTTCTGCATTACTTTGTTATTGATGTGATTTCACAAATATAATACACATTTACTTGTTCAGCTTTGTAATTCTAAAGCTCAGAGATGGTATCTTCTACTACTTGTTTCTTTTCCACAAGAAGATATGGATAAAGAGCTATAAAGTGAGTACTTCCACATCTATGTTGAGTGGCATAGACTTAAGAAAGTTAAATACTATGGATTTTAATTTTGAAGCTATTTCCCACATTTGGAAGAATGTAATCTTCAGGTATTCTGATGTCTTCAGTTCACAGTCATGCATCAATGCCAAGGTGCATTCAGTCCACCTGGTTTTCTTCTGAGAAGCTCAGACAGAATCTTTTCCAAAAAAGATGCTTAATTAGTTCCTTTTGATAGTGTATATGTTCTTTCATCCTCTTGCTGTAAAAAAAAAAAAAAAAAAAACAGCTTTTAAATAAAATTAAACAAGATAGTTTCATGTATTTACACATAGGCATAATACCCATGCACAGAATTAGAAAAAGTCAAAGTCTGGTTATTCTACATTAAAATATTGATACATATACATTTTGAGGTACTGGTGATTGAACCCAGGGGTATTCTACCTCTGAGTTACACTTGCAGCTCTATTATATTTTTCATTTTGAAACAGTCTCACTAAGTTGCAGAGGGCCTCACTAAGTTGCTGATGAAATATATTTTAATTACCCAATAAAGAAAATTAAACTAAATCAGTATGAACTTTATATCTGATTCACAGATATCATATGAAAACTCACACTTAGTTCTTTGGTGTTGTTCTAAAATATTTTAGTATAATGGAATCATAGTATATGAAAGGCAGTAGAGATTATTTACTTTCACCCTTTTGTTTTACTAATGAAGAAACTAGGTTCCTGGGACGCTAAATTGCTGGTTCACAGTTAGATAAAAATAACACTTTTCTACTGTTGACACTCATTTGTAAGCCCTCTTGAAGAATGTTTTTAAAAGGCCATCTCAGTAGCTAGTAAAGAAAACAAAACAAGAATAAATAAATATCGTTCTGGGTGAAATTCTTTTTAATTTGTGATTCAGAGAAAGTTTATAGTCATAGCTGAAGAAAGGCCAGGATATAAAATAGAAAATTAATAGGATTCCCCCACTTTGCCACATATTCAGTATATTGAGCTCTGCAGTGACTTGTTGGGTTTATGAGCACATAGCTTTTTGAAGCGCGTCACAAGTTGCCCTCAGGTAGTCTAGAGAGAAGACAGAATACAAAAATACTTTGCATTGGTTGGAATATAGGGTAAGAAATCTCAGAAATCCACTGGTATATATTATTGTTTTTTAGCTAAAGCATCAATGTATTTTTAAGGTTAGCATATAATGAAGAGGCCTGAAAATCAAACAAAGAAATGTTTCACTTAAGAAAGAAAAAGAGAGATGGCGGAGGGAGGGAGGAAGGGAAGGAAGAAAGGTAGAAACTATGATACATATTGGAGTATATTTACTAGTTTATAATGTTCTACTGGGAAGCTCTTTTGTTTGGGTCTCTTTCTTTCATAATAAGCATCAGTCCTTTATTTTTCTGACTTCCCTGCTCCTTGAATGAACCTGATCTTGCACTGATGATGTTAAACTAGTTTGACCACTTGATCACAATATACCCCATTCATCCTGAATGGTGACATGATGACAACCCATCTGACAAACCAACAACTGCATTGTTGCCTGGGAGCCATAATATACATTATGAAAAAGCTTGCACATAAACTGTCACATGAGCACAGTAAATGCTTGGTAATGCATAAGGTTCCTGCTTGGTGATGTGATCTTTGACTTTTAGATGGTATGTCCCCTGACACTGTGTAAACTTGTGGAAATTAGAGAAATAATTTGAGGAATTACAAAATGGTGAATTTCTTGGGGTTATTTTACTGACTTAGAGTCAAATGGATAGTCTTAAAGTACTATAGTTTATGTTGGCAGCTGGAAAACCAACTATTATGTTGATAATTAGCTCTGTAAACAAGGAGAAATAGATTATAATTTGTAGAAACTCTAGGCTTTCTGGAAATGATATTTTTAATTATTGTCCTTCATCTATGAAGCAGTTCTCAAGCTCCATAGTCCTTTTCCCTATAAATGAGTCACATTGTGTAAGTTTTGATGGCTGCACGATGGTTGTCCTTGAATGGAGGAATGAAGAGGAGACACTATGGCAACTTTGGAATTTTAATCAGTAGGGCTTAAGGATGGTGTTCTATAATGAGGAGAGGTAGTAGACTCACCTCGGTGCATGCATGCTTGGATAATCTGATGTCTTGGATGACTTTCATAAAGGAGGAACTGATAGTTCTAAGGCCACACCTGGGTGGCACCATGTGTCATTATTAAGACATGCTGAAACTTCAAGTTAGGTTAAAGAAGACAAAAATCAGTGCATACAGGGCACAAACAATTATTTCATTGTAGCATTCCAAATCTTTACCCTATCTATGCATGCTTGCCCCTCACTAGGCCCCTGTCTCTCCCCCCCCCCTTAGTTTCAATTTCCCTGTTAAGAGGAGGACAACAATAGCAATCTCATAAGGTTATTCTGAAGATTAAATAGGTAATTCCCTATAAAGCGCATAGCGCATTATTTATCAAGTGCTCCGTAGGTATCAGCTAATGTTCTTCCTCTTCCTCTATTCTTGTAGAGGTCAACTCTGAATTTCAAGATGATTGCTCTACTCCTCTGACTTTTCACTGTCTTTTGTCCTTAGTTCACTGCTCAAGTGGTTCTTCCAGTCTTGAGTGACATCACCACCTTTCCCCACACCCCCCATTAGCTAGTGCCACAGTGCCACAGCCTCGGGGGTAGCACCCCACCCTGGATTTGTCTAATGACCTTGCGCACTCAGGGAATGTACCCTGTACTGACTGAAGTTTTTTAAATTATGTATATGGATATGTGCTTATTGTCTTGCTAACTACAAAACTCACTCATTCAGGAAGAGACTGTGGGATGTAATTTTCTGTGACTTCCTAAGCACCAAATATGATTTCTTTGCAGAATGGCATGGGGAGGTTAAGCAATAAGCTTTGAAGTCATGTAGTTCCAAGTTGGAATCTCCAATCTGCCACTTGCTTTTACTATGTGATTTGGGGCAGTTTACCCTTCTTGGGCCTTAGTTTTTTATCTGTAAAATGAAAACACCTGCAGAATTTTGTGACAGAATGTGTATTAAGTTATTAGCAAAGTCCTGAGTACAAGTAAAAGTTTAATGATATTGTTACTATTTAGGATATTGGTTCTATTTTCTTAGCTGACCAACAGGTAATAGCAAAATTGCTTTATCCAGAGCAGGAAAACATAAATTTTTATCAGAGTCTCTTATGAAAAGTGACCCCAAAAGTAGGATAAGATTTTTTACCCTAAAAATCTCAAACTATTAAGTCTCTGTAAAACTATGGGCATTCTTTTACTAATGGGCATCTACAATTTGATGCAAAAGTGAACAAGAAAAAGGTCCCCTCACTATGTGGTATAATGTAATTCTTTCTTCATTGGTTCCCTTCCCTCGACCCATTTTGGGCTCCAAAATATTGCAGAATTTCTCCTCTAACTGGGTTCTTGTCTGCTAAATTAAAGAAGTAAAGACAATAAAAGGGTGGGTATAGAGCATAGAGATTTATTTTAAGCCAAGAGAAGATAGAAGACAAAAGCAGCTTCCCCCCACAGGGGGAGGGTTCCCCGAAAGAGAGTTATCATTGAAGTTCTTGGGAGGTGAGCTTTTGTTCCTTCTTGTGGTTCTCCCATGTGCTCTTTTGTGATTGGTCAGAATTCGGTCTCTGGGACTTAATGTCTCTTATCCAATTTCAATCCATAATTTGACTCTCTAGCCAAAGGTCAATGAGACCTTCGCATCTGCTTGCACCATCCATCTGATCCCTCGTCATTTTTCCTTTGACCACTCTTGGGGCTAAAGTTTTGTAATAATTTTCACTGTTACCCCACATTTATTAACATTCCCTATTTCTGTTCTTTATACAGAGAGGGCCTCTTTTAACCTTCCTGTTCCTAAGTCCTCTGCCCTGCCTCAGTGGAACTTACATTCTACTGAGAGGGATATCTCATGAGCAAATAAACACACCATAGCAAACAAACAAACAAACAAAAACAACAACAACAACAAAAAAGACATGTCATATCATGTTAGGAGTGATAAGGGATATGAAAGAAAAAGTAAAGCAACAGACAGTGAAATGGTATCAGAAGAGTCTACCTAGTCTGGGAGCTAGAGATGTCCTCCCTGAAGAAGAGACATTTGATCAGAGACATGAATTAATTGAGACCAAAGCCATGTGATGATGGTGAGAAATGATTGTAGGCAAAGAGCAGGAGTGAAGGTGCTGCATTAAAATGAATGGGCCATGACCCAGGATCAGTCAAAAGGCCATCGTGGCCAGAGCACAGGAAGCACAATGCTAAGGAAGACTTGGGGCTTTTTTTTTCTAAGTAAAACAAGAAACCACTGACTGGTGTTTTGAAAGGACATTACTCATTTTCTTCAGAAGACTGTGGGTGACTACTTCACAGCTGTTAGGATGACTATTATTTTTTAAAATGGCAAATAGTAAGTCTTAGGATACTGAAGCATTAGAGCCCTGGTGCCTTGCTTGTGGGAATGTAATATGATGCAACCACCTTGGAAAAGTTTGGTGATTCCTCAAAAGTTAAACATACAGTTGCCACATGACCCTGCAGTTTCACTTCTGAATATATGCCCAGGAGAATTGGAAGCAGGGACTCAGTTACTGGTTATAGCAGCATTTTCCACTGTAACTAAAAATGGAAATAATCCAAACATCCATCAATGGATGAATGGATAAATAAAATGTGGTAAGTAAATTACACACGCACGCGCGCGCGCACACACACACACACACACACACACACAGGTATTATTTATTTGATCTTTAAAAAAAAAAGAAATTTTGATACTTACCAAAACATGAATGAACCTTGAATATATCATACTAAGTAAAATGAGACTAGAAAATAGCAAATATTGAGAGATTCTACTTATAGGTAAAGTCATAGAGACAGAGTAGTAGAGGTTCCCAGAGGGTAAGGGATGGGGAAAGGAGAGGTAGTGTCTATATAATGGGAACAGGATATTAGTTGGTGTTGATAGAATCCTTAGAAGTATTGCTGAGGGTTAATAACACCATGAATGTCCTTAATGCCACTGAAATGTACACTTAAAAGTGCTTAAAGGGGTAAATTTCATGCTATGACCATTTTACCACACATCCAAAAAATTCCATGTGGGGAGGGTAGAAGCAGAGATTCCAGTAGCTGATGCTGGAGGCCAGGCAAGTGATGGGTACGCCTGTGAAGACACTGAGGGGCACTCAAACTTGGGATGCATTTTGAAAGTTGGACAAATAGGTATCACTGACAGATTGTAAGTAGTAGAAGAGATGGTAATCATAAAGGACTCCTATTTTTGGTACTGGGGATTGAACCCAAGGGCATGTTATCTCTAAGCAGTACCCCCAGACCTTTTCTATTTATATTTATTTACTTATTTTGAAACAGGGTCTTGCTAAGTTGCTGAGGCTCTCCTTGCTAAGTTGCTGAGGCTGTTCTCGAACCTGTAATCTTCCTGTCTCAGCTTCCCAAGTACTATGATTACAGATGTGTGCCACCATGCCTGGCTAGGATTCCTATTTTTGTTCTGAAGAACCAGTAGAATAGTGATCATTTCCCAAGATGAGGGAAACTGGGAAAGGAGCAGGTCTGAGGAAAAAAATAGGAGCTCAGCTCTGGGCTTTTTTTTTTCAATTAATGATTTGTTCATTTATATATTTGCTACTGGGGATTGAACTCAGGGGTGTTCTTTTCCTGAACTAGACCTCTAGGGAGGATGCAAAAAGATGGTACATGGAGTCCACAACAGGACAAAACACAGGAATAAATGCAACCACCCAGGGAAAGAATTGCAACACAAAGAGACCAGAGGACTGAGCACAGAGACCATCCAATTTGCAGAGGTCAGGAGAGGAGGAGGCACATACAGATGAGATGCTTTTCCTTAAAACTCAGCAAATATCCACTGAGCACCTGCCCTGCCAGTCGATGCTCTAGGTGCTTGGGAAAAATGAGTATTAAAAAGTATTAAAACCCACCTGCGCATACCTGTGTTCCTGGGCAACTTACTTAACTAGACTGAACCCCAGATTCCTCCCTTAGTAAGATGAAGCTAGCAAGTAAGATTAGCATAAAGCAAAACAACAGTGACTCCAGTCTTTTCCCAGATAGATAGCCTCAAGTTCTCACAAGCTGTTCTATTTTCATAACCCTAATCCCTTTGATGACCCTGCAAGGTGTCAGAATTACTGTTTTATAGACAGAGGAATGGAAGTGTCGAGAAGCTGATACATTTTCCAAGACAGAGCTGAAAAACCATCAGCCAGGTTCTTAGCCTGTGAGTTGTGAACGTCTCTCAGAGCATCTCTTCTTCCCACTTTTCTAGGATGGAAAGCACTCGGCAGGCCACCCAGGGCCACAGCAAGGACCTCTACACTTGTTTCTTCCATCCTCTTGTCCTTCCCTTCACTTCAGCACATTTCTTTGAGATCTTAAAAAACAAACTCCTATAATTAAAACCAATCAGAAAAGCAATCACCTCAGTCATCAAGTATGTAAACTGCCAACTATAAACTTAGTAATAATCCCCAAGAGAATTGAATGGATGTTAATAGACTGAATAAACAAAAACTGTTCATTTTTGGCCTAATTTTCTTTACAAAGTACCTGGCCTTTACTATTACACAACGGACAGCACTTAATGAAATTTCATTACCATTAAATTTATTTTATGAGCTTTCTTTTATAAAAGCCATTTAAGTTATCTCTGAAAATACTTCTTTATTACCTAGTTTTTCTTCCCCTTTAAGTTTTGCTTGTCTAGCAGATGAGAAAAAAAAAATGCCACCCTGTTGTCTTTAAAGCATACATCTATTGTCTGTCTATGGATTAGTTTCAATCATTAGCTTCTCCTACCATGCCACTTTTCCTGTGGAGTCCAGATCGGTTAAGGACGTCACTGTTGTGCCGGTCACCCAGGAGAACCTTCTGGGGTCACCTTCCCTTCCTTTGTCTCCCTTATCCCCCATTATCCCATCAATCACTGAAAACTGACAGTGCTGCTTATGAAACGTCTAGGAATGATTCTCCTCTGACTCCGATTTAAAGACCCTGCTTTGGTGCAGGTGGAATCTACTCACTCAGATGATGGCCATAAATAGCTCTCTAATTGATAAAGGCCTTGTCTGTAATCACTTCCTCGCCAATGAATCCTACTTCTATAAGCCAGAATTTTCCTCGTAAACCTTATATGAAGAAGAGAAAGAGGAGGAGGGGGAAATAAATCGTGACAAAAAAGAAGTGACCTTTAGAGGGACATTGTAAGTGCATTCTCCCTAGCCCTGGTCCCCTTTTCTGTCCTATGTCCTTTCCCACCCACCCACCTATTAGGATCCTTGCTCATTAGACAGTTTGATATTAAGAAAATTAAGCTGGGTGCAGTGGTGCACACCTGTAATCCCAGTACCTGGGAGGCTGAGACAGGAGAACTGCAGGTTTGAGGTCAGCCTCACACCTAGCAAGATTCTAAGCAACTTAGGGAGATCCTGTTTCAAAATAAAAAGGGCTGGGGTGGGAATTGGGGAAGGGGTCAAATGAGAATTGTGTGCAAATATGTTGTTAACAACTCGTACTTAACAAAGATGTATGCTATATTGCACGAATTGCTACAATAAAAAATTAAAAAAAAATAAATAAATAAATAAAAAGGGCTGAGAGTGTAGCTCTCTGATATAGAATGCCCTTGGGTTCACTCTCTAGTATCAAGAAAGCAGAGGTAGAGGAGGAGGAAGATTGTGTGGGGTTTTGTTGTTGCTGTTTTTGTTTTTGTTTCTTTTTTTCTTAACCTTCATCATCTCAGTTCTCTGCTCTCTCCTAACCACAGACACCTTCACTTACCAACATTCTTCAAGACTCACTTGTTGGTGTCCTCCATTAATCCTGCTCTGATCTTCCCAAACAGAATGAGATTTTCCTTCCCCCGACCCCCATAGCACTTTATTATGCCTCTCTTTATCACATATCATTTTTATGGCTTATAAAATTATGATTTGCATACATAATAAGCTGGAGCAATTTTTATTATCTTAACAGCTGGTGCCAAATTCCTCCAGAAGAATACTCTCAGTGTGGAAAATGTGACTTTGGACAGGCTGGGAAGTAGACTGTGAGCTGAACCTGCCCACACCTTAGATTTCACCTTTGCCCCAAGGCTCTGCAAGGGCCCATGGGAGGAGTGTTGTTTTGCTCCTGCACAGTGGTGGTGAGGAGATGGGGAAGGAGAGTGAGCACCAGTAAGATGCAGAGAGCCTGACACCCAGTGAGCAGAGTGGTGAGCAATAAACTGTGAGCTGTGCAGAAGTGGCCAGAAGTTTCCTATGTATAGAGGAAGCACAGGAGAACAGAAGCTCAGGGGTTTAGCAGTCACCCACCTCTGTAGAAAAAAGGTTGACTAAACACTGACATTGGATATTGTGGTTGTTCCTTCTTTTTTATTTTTTGGTACTGTATATTGAACCCAGGGGCATTCTACCTCTGAGCTATACCCCCAGCCCTTTTTATTTTTTAAATGTTGAAACAGGGTCGTAATAAGTTGTTAAGGGTCTGCTACATTTGCTGTGGCTGATTTTGAACCTGTGATCCTCCTGTCTCAGCCTACCAGATACTAAGATTACAAGCATACACCACCACACCCAGCAATTTGAGGTTGATCTTGATGCACAAATTGAAGAAGTTACTGATTTTACCACCAGAATTAGTGCTGTGGATCAAGGCAGCCCTGAGAACAGAAACCTCGCAGAAAGTCAGATACACTGTGACTTTGTCTACCCATCATAGATTTGCAGAGACTTGAGTCATTTTCCATTTATTTGAGGTAGAGAGATAAGCAAAACCTATACCTCTCTTGAATATAAATTCCCTAAAGATGGTTTTGCATGGTCATTTGCTTTCCTGTGGTGAACTTACACGAAATAATTGTTTTTATCTTCTTTTGTTGTGTCAGTAGTGTTAAGATGAAAAAACCTATTTAATTATTAATTTACTCTTACCAATTTTTCTTAGCAGAAAAAAGTCGAGTAATAGGATATACTACATTTGATCATCGATCAGTACATTGCAGGAGATGTACTATCATCTTAATACATGAACAATTTATGATCTTTTCCATAGTAAAGATTTGATGTGGAAAGAGATAGACTAGAGCTGGTAAAATGGTCATTTCTCATGAACTTAACCATTCCAAGCCACTCATTTTTCACCTATTTCCTGACTACAAGACTGGCAATAACAATAACCTGCCCTGCCTATCTTTATGTAATTTTTGTGATAATTTTCTAAGCGTGTGTGTGTGTGTGTATATATATATATATATACATATATATATGTATATATATGCATGTGTATATATATGCATGTATATATATGTGTGTGTTCATACATATATATGTATATATATGTAAGCTATTATTATGCCACCCAAAGTATTTTACAGTGTGCATTAAGTATACTGAAAACAGGACAGGACACAATTGAGACGTGAACTATCTAGCTGTCCTCTAATCCTCAGAACTGTGGACAATGTTTGACCTCTAACCGAGAAGAATGAAATTTAAAGTAAACAATATAGATATTATACTTTAAAACTTGCAAAGTAGTTATGTGGCCCTTCTACTTAGGTTAGTAGTGCACAGGCCAGTCTGTACATTGGCTGGACAAGGTGGCCCTGAGGCCTCAGTGTAATGAGAAGTTTAAGGTGAGATTTTGGTCAACAGCAACTCTGTGGAAGCAGGCTGAGAGCAAAACTGAGCTTGAAAACAAATAGTAAATATCAGCAAGTGATTCCCATTGAAGGATTGATTCTGGTGTTGGTGGGCCATGTAGCTCAAGGCCAAAGATGAGGCTAGAACACATCTCAATTTATTCTGTGATACCAAAACCAGATAAAGACATCACAGGAAAACTATACACTAATATTTCTTATGATTGTAGACTCAAAAGTCCTCAACAAGGTACAAGCAAACTGAATCCAGCAAGACAGTGAGATTTAACCCAGGAACAAGGCTGGTTTAACATGGAAATCAATCAGTATAATACACCACCTTATTATCTCAATAGATGTAGAAAGCATTTGACAAAATCTAACATCCTTTCATGATGAAAACACTCATCACACTAGGAACAGATGAAAATGTTTTGGACCTAGACAGAGTCAGTAGATGCACAATATTTTGAATGTATTGTATGCTACTGGGTTGTACACTCCATAAGGGTGATTTTTGTGGCACATCAATTATCAATTAATAAAGTTGTTATTAACCAAAAAAGGAGTGAAGCAGCACAATGTTAAGGAGTATAGGGATGTATTGGACATCTGGTCAACTTTACGTTCTTTCAGCTAATCTTCATGAAATCTCTGTTCATTAGTCACTATTAGCCTATTAAGTCACAAGTTCTCAATTTCAAGGAATCTACACAGGTTTATTAAAATAGGTTGGAAATCATAA
Source organism: Graphiurus murinus (assembly GCA_004027655.1). Taxonomy (NCBI): domain Eukaryota; kingdom Metazoa; phylum Chordata; class Mammalia; order Rodentia; family Gliridae; genus Graphiurus; species Graphiurus murinus. The sequence goes on along the minus strand of PVLC010001206.1, from coordinate 105,084 downwards.
TATAAGCCTTACATATGTTATTTATGTTAGTTAATACCAACGAATATAATGTTTGTATGATGTAATAATTCTATCCTCCCCGTTATAAAATTATATATTATGTGCTATATTTAAGTTTTTAAGATATTCCGCATCTGATACAATGGGACAAAATGAGTTAACTACACAGTTGAAATATGGGTAGTTGAAAATCAAAGAGATTAAATGTCTAAGATAGCTTAGCTAATAAATTATAACAAGCTATGAATCGTATATATATTTTCAGACAAATCCTATGTATTTTTTTCCTCAAAGGTAATAATAGGGACTTAATAATTACAAAACTTAAATTAGAAGTTTACAAATTAACACAGATTAAACTTTCTCATTTTTTTCTCCATTTTATGTGGGTTTTTCTTTTTTTTCTCCATTTTAAAGAATAGCATGTTCTGTTTTTGTTTTTTTCTCATCAGTAGTTCACCTAGCTCAGGAAGGATTTCATGATACCTACATTTATGCCTTTATTCACTTGTACTTAACAAAGATGTATGATTACAATGCACCAATTAATAAAAAAATAATGTCCAATATCTACTGTCCAATACATATACAGTTATAGAGAGCAAATGATTAGAATTATATGTATTCATAATTTCTTTAAAAAAATATATAATTACATATAATTCTAATCATATAGTTTTATGCTTCCAGTCATTTTGGGGTTTTTTCATTTTGTTTTGTTTTGTTTTGGTACTGGGGATTGAACCCAGAGACATTCTACCTCCAAGCTACCCCCACAACCCTTTTTATTTCTTGTTTTAAAACAGGGTTTTGCTAGGTTGCTGAGAATCTCAATAAGTTGCTGAGGTTGGTCTTGAACCTGTGATCCTCCTGTCTCAACCAGTCTTAGAGTGGAAAACAAACATAGCAAATCCTGGTGTACTATGTTTAAATTTTCTAAAACACAAAGCAAAATAGGAAATGGAATGAGGTTTAGGGTTAGGGTTCCATCTCACAAAAAGAGATGTTGCCAAGCAAGTTTTCCTCCATACTAAGTAGGAATTATCACACAGATCTTCCTACAACCCCCCTGGAAAGTAGAAAAGTCTTGGTTCTAGGGATCAGGAAGCCTGGTATCTGACTCTAACTATGCCATTATGTAGCTGTGTAGCCTTGGGCAGTAATTTGTCTAATTTTCCTGAGTCTCAGTTTCCTCCTCTTTTTCCAAATATGAAATTGAGTTCCATTAATATAGTTCCTTCCTCTTCCAACATAAATTTGGCACAGTATTCAAAGATTACATTTGTTTGGTTTTGTTTTTTTTCTCATTAATAGTTCACCTTAGAGGAGGAATAAGAGAAATAAAAAGCAGGTAAAATATTCTTCCTTCTTTCAAATGGAAAGCTTTTCAGGCTTCCAGAATTCAAGTACATGGCCATTTTATGGTGGGAGAAATACCTGTTTGTGGCAGCAGTCATTTTGATGGCTAAAAACTCATGTGAAACATGACCAGTGAGTTCTACTTGTCTTGTTATTTATATATCCCCATATGTGCAATAAAGACTTTCAATAATTTAGGTAAGCTTAAGTACCAAATAGTTAGCTGATATATTTTAAGTGCTCTTTAATAAAATAAATCTCTGGTGTAACATAGATCTGGTTAATGATCAGCATAAAATGGATAGAAGCTTGTTTTGATGGTCATGTCAAAAGTTCATGGTTGCATTACAATATCTCATTGGAACTCTGTAGGGAACATCTTATGTTTTAATGTTTAAAACATGGAGTCTTGTTGTATACTGTCTTTATCTGGAGTACATCCATAGGACTACCTTATTAGTGAATCTGCCTGATAGATCCTTATGATAAAGAAAACTGAACCCCTTTTTTCAGAGGCCCTGTCCTGGGGCCACCTGTAGTTGTAGGGAAGGTTTCAGTGGTGAGATCCCTATCAGGAAAAAATGGATCACCATCCGGAGGAGAACAACCACAGCTTTATTTTTACAGACCTGTCCCATATAGGGTTCTGGGCAAAATGACACATGTCAAGCCAGCGTTATATGTACATGCAGGTTGCCTAGTTGTCATGTTTATGTAACTACATACACGTCCTCAGCTGCATAGGATGTCCTGCCAAGTCATCCTTACATAACTAAGAATCTAGGGCTGTGTGGGCCATCAAGTCCTCACTCCTAATCTGAACTTTCCTTTGGCCCCATACCTTTCTACCTGGAACTTCCTTCAAGCAGTGTTATGGTGAGAATCCAGTGGATGTGCTTCGAAATTCCATACAGGCGAGACAATGCTCCCCAGTCTCCTTCCTGCCTTCCTTTCCTTTCACCCTTTCAAGTATCTATTGATAATAGGCAAATATAAGATCACATCTTTATTGTTTTAACTTTAATTTTAATTTTTAGTTTTAGTTTTGTGTGTGAGTGTGTGTGTGTGTGTGTGTGTGTGTGTGTATGTATGTATGTATGTGTGTGTTACTAGGGCTTGAACCCAGTGGTGCTCTACCACTGAGCTACATCCCCCAGCCCTTTCTGTTTTTTAGTTTGAGACATGGTCTTGCTAAATTGCTGAAGCTGGCCTTAAACTTGCAAACCTCCTGCTTCAGCCTCCGAAGTTGCTAAGATCAGAGGTGTGTGCCACTATACCAGACTCTATCTTTGCTTGAGTAGATTAAAGTTTATCTTTAGTAAAACAAAGAGAATTTGTTTTTCCAATTCAGCATGATTCTTGAGGATCTCAAAATCAGGTGTGTTCAAGAACAACAATAAGGTAGATATAAAGTCCTGATCTTATAGGCAATAGCGGTGGTAGAGCAGGGCCTGCCTTAAAGACATTCAGATTAAAATAATCACTTGCAGTCCTGTTCTGACCTAGAACGTTTTTTTCGGATTCTCATGATCCACCATTCTTTAACTCCTGGCATAAAACATAATTTAAATCTTAATGCTATCTGAAGAAATTCTATGCTCAAATTCTTCTAAATATTTAAGCAAGTTATGTGTCTTCCACTCAGTATGCTAATAAAATTCAGAAATTCACACTCATTTCAAAGTCCTGGTTTTGTCCTACATAATGAATTGGTTTTATGTGGTAAAGTCTTTGCAGTACATGGTGTTGTATTCCCCCAAAGTAACTATTTTGAACATATACTCTGCGTCTGAAATAGATGTTTTTGTTTTGTTGGTAAACAGTCCTCTTAAAACTGGTAGTCCAATTTCATCGCAAAAGTTTGATAATAAAACCAATGTTTTATTATAAAACTAGTGCCATTAAAGATTTGGGTTTTTTTCTTTCTTGATTATCTTTAAACTTTGTTACTACAACTTATGCTCATACTTGCTAAAATACAGTGCATTGAAAACAGAGCAAAAAGATAAGCCTGCAATAGTTTTGAGTTTTAATGGTCTAGAAGTGATGTGGAAAAATACTTAGTGGCAGCTGTTCTGTTTAAGTAAAACCATGAATTCATCCCCCGCCTTCCTTCCTCCAAAAATGCCTCATATGTAAACCCATTATCTTTTAATCAGTTTAGTAGGAAGTTTTGTTTGTTAAAATATAACAATAATTAGAAATACATTTGGGGCATATTCTGTTCATCTGAAAAAAGTATTAAACCATAATTTGAATGTATGCTGAGACTGAGCTTCTTAATGTATTTTAGCAAATTCACTGATTGCTAATTCATTGATTGCTCTGTATTTATACATTTTATGAAAACATTTTCCACTGAATCCAAATTCAAACGTGAAGTAGTATGGTTACATACTTAGTCACAGCTTCTGAAAAAGATGGAAACTACTAACTAATCTTTGATTTTCAAGCTGTTCTGTCGTGGTTTTTCATAGTAAACTTTACACAGAGTTGAAAGAACTTTGAGCTGGTGAATTTGCCCTGCTTTGAATGTAGCTGCTGGAGGTGTGGTAGTGAGTATCTCTAAATAGCACCTTTTCCCCAACAAATATCACAGAGAAAAAGTAGACATGGTTTGATGGGAGCTGAGTCAGTTGTAGTAGGAAAGATAAATGTGAACTCTCCTGTTTTGGAGAGCCACCTGCTGGCTGAGAGAAAGCCTACAAGATAACACACACCTGGCTCCTCCATGGAGTACAATCTCTTTCCCTGAGATTTATATAAATCCTGACTAACTGAAAGTCTCATCCACTCTTATTTGGCAATGGCCTTTGTAATTCATCCCCAAGGCAGTGTTTGATTTACTAACAAATACTCAGATGTATTTTATAGCAGAAGCTAATTCAGAAATTCCACCAGTGATACTTAATAATTTTAAAAATAAACTTTGAAAATAGGCTTTTTAAAAGGCAATGCTCCCACTTTGGTAACAGCCAACTTAGAATTCTTTGGGTAGAATTGTAAATGGACCAGAATGGCAGGGAAGGAACTAATTCTGTGGTATTGATGGTCATTGTAATATGTGGCATTAAAAAAAAAAAAACATTTCTTTTTTTTTTTTTTTTTTTCGGTACCAGGGATTGAACTCAGAGGCATTCTACCTTCGAGCTACACCCCCACCCCTATTTTTTATTCTTTATTTTGAAACCGGGTCTCACTAAGTTGCGGAGTGCCTCACTAGGTAGCTGAGGCTGGCCGCGAACCCGGATCCTCCGGTCTCAGCCTCCCGAATGCTGGGATTACAAGCATGCGCCACCACGCCCGGCTCAAACATTTCTCTAGGAGTAAATATAAACTTTACAACAACCTCAAGAAAACATTTCCTTAACCATGCAGAAAATAAGATAAAATCAACTATCTTTTTTATGTATTTGAACTTATACAGATACATTTTCTTTCCCAACAAACATTTATTTTAATTTGACTGATGAAAATTTTAGTCAATTTTATCTTCATTTAAATAATGAAAAACTATTTTGTTAGGTAGAATAACAGCAAGTGTACTGAATGCCTCAGAGTGTTTATAAAATGGTGTGCCTTAAACTTCTCAAGAGGAAAGTCTCTGTCTTCCCATAGCAGGCTGCATTTAAAATGCTGTTGTGTGCTCTTGTTTTACAAAATTGGATTAGAAAGGAAATTTAAGTGATGCCTTTGTTGCTTTTTCACATTGTGTTATGCACTGTTCGTGATGCCAGTATCTTCCTCTGAATCAGTGTAATGTAACAGTTAAGATGGGGCTTGCAGGCCGCCATGTGGGTCCAGGGCCTGCTGTTACCACTGACATCCCTTGGCTTTGGCCTTAACCTCCTCTGTGCTCGGCTTCCTCATCTGCAAGGCAAGACTGCTAAAGGTACCACCTCAAGGTGGCTTTGAAGCTTGAAAGACATAGGACACAGCCTGACACATACTGAGCCCTCGATAGGTGTCCTCTGTCACCGGTGTTCCCAGCACTCTACTTGGCATTCTATTGAGACTGTGTGTTTGAATTCACTAAAGTACCTTCAATTCCAGTGTTTTTTGCTCTAATTTTTCAAATTTTTGATGTGTGTGTTCTCTTCCTCACCTTGAAAGAATCCCCTGATCTTTTTTTTCTTCCCATATTACTACCATTTTTCTAACTCCTGTAGGAACTCCAGTTTCAGCGAAGGGCATCTCAGCATACGAAGGTCACCCATGACAAATGGTCTCTTATTACCTGCTGATTACAGTTAACCCTAATTTCCTTCCTGGCAGCCATGAGTGCCTTCTCTTTGAATAGCGCTGTTTCTGGATGTGGCTCTCATCCTCTCTGGGTTTAATTCTAATTTGCCTTGCCATTCCAAGCGGGACTGTTGTGCAGCGGCAGTCATGATTCACTTATCTGTTCTCTGCAGATCTAATTATTACAGTGTGGTGTGCGAGGCACCCTCAGGCACTGGAGCACCACTCTTCACAGTCTAACCTCTGGGGAAGGGGGTGCGCATTTAGGTATTGTTCCTTTGAACTGTAGAATGTCTTTGGTACAGAATTTGGGAACACAGGAGTAGCAGTTTTACACTGACCATTATTGGAAAGATCGTGTATCAGGGCACGCAGCAGTGTCTTGTACGTTGCTGTTCTTTACAACAAGTTTCATTTTGAAGCACAGAAGCCAGTTCGCAGGCAGTTGAGGACACCTCAAGCCCCTTCTAAATAGAGGACACATTGCTCAGGAGGCATGGGAAAGGCAGAGGAAAAACACCAAAAGTGTAGTGACAGCTGTGCTATTACCAAACACCCCTGGTGATGGGCAGCCCCAGAGTAGCCAGGACAGACCAGAGAGCAAGGGCCGCTCCTTCACTTTTTCCTACTTACCCAGATGCTTGCTAGGACCAAAGGAAAGACTTTTTAAAATAAATTCTTACTTACTAGCATTCTATGCAGATGACGCAGTGGCCTCATACTGAAAATTTAATTATAAGCAATATCTTTAAATGTTCTGCTCTTAAACTTGGAGAAAAGAGCTGAAGCCCTCATATACCTGTGTTTTCATTCGCTACCTAGACTCTCTGATAGTCTACCACCAGCTTGTGTATAACAGTGTTGTACAAAACAGTGTTGTTGTCGACTATACGTCAAAGGAAACAAATACCTATTGTTTACTAAATTTTTTTTTTTTTTTTTTTTTTTTTTGCGGTACTGGGGATTGAACTCAGGGGCATTCTACCTCCGAGCTACACCCCCACCCCTATTTTTTATTCTTTATTTTTGAAACCGAGTCTCACTAAGTTGCGGAGTGCCTCACTAGGTAGCTGAGGCTGGCCGCGAACCCGGATCCTCCGGTCTCAGCCTCCCGAATGCTGGGATTACAAGCGTGCGCCACCACGCCCGGCTTGTTTACTAAATTTTTAAAAAGATGTTAAATATTCTACAGTACGATAAACAGCTTCCTCTTTTGAGGCTGTCTCCAGTAGCAAAACCCATGTTTATTTTCGTGACTGCATATTCAGGAAAAGAATTGCCTGTTGCCCTTTGGTGGCATGCATAGTCTTTCTCCTTTGTGGGAATGACATCCAATGCCAAAGCAAACCTTGTCATCGGGGGAACTAAAGCTGCTTTTTCATGGGGCAGGTGAGGCATGCTGTTTTGACTCTTTTCACAATAGACTCTGATCCCCACATCTGAGTCAGTTACGTGGAAAACCACAAGTCTACGCTAATTGATAGAAAGGCTGGAAGGGTGGTGAAGCCATGTACGGTGTATGTTCTTTCACTGTAATATAGATTGTTCATAAAACCATTTGAGACACAGCTAGATGAACATCGTTTCTCCTTGGTCTTACCTAATAGAAAGCTTTGGTGGGCTGATCTGTTATTAGTAGAAGGGAAAAGACACATTGAAAATATAAAAGGCACAAGAACAGAAGGAGATATTCCAAAAAAATTTTACTGGAGCAAAGTAATCATGCAGTACTAGAAATAGTCTATGTGTCCATCAGTTAGAAAATGGATTTAATAATTCTGCCATGAGTGTTTTTATTGGACTACCACCATACCTCATTAAAGTCAGGAATCAGTAAACTAGAGCTAGTGAACCAAATACAGCCCACTGTTTTGTACATAAGGCTTCATGGGAACCAGGCTCCTTTGTTTGTAGATTGTCTGTAGCGGCTTTCATGACACAGTTTCAGTTGATTAGTTACAACAAAAGGCCCTATGGCCCTCAGATTCAAAGTAAAGTATGTATCATCTCACCCTTTACAGAAATAGTTCACTGAGCTTTGGTCTAAGTTGAAGTATCAACTATTATAAAGTACAATTACTTTATGTACCCCTAGTAAAAAGAAAAACATACTAGTTAAACTATGTCAGAAGTCATCAATTGCAAGTAGAATCCTGATTTTGGAAATGTTTAAATATGAAAAAGTATTCCTGAGAATTAGTAAATTGTAGTAGATAGCACTTCAAATAAGGGAATTATAGCCTATCTGGCAACATGGACAAATCACAGATAATTTTGAGTGGAAAAGAGGGCAAGGACAGGACAGATTGCAGTGTCACATGAACACCAGGACTTAATATGATGCTTACAGCTCCCACAGTATGAGGAACTTCTGTGAATGCAGATATGTATAGGTGACCTAACTAAAAAGATCTAAAGAAAACTGACGATAGAGCTCTTCCCTGGGAGGAGGAGAACGGATCAGGGTGATGGTGAAGGATAAGGGTAATTCATCTTTATGTATGATACTCAGTTTTTCAAAGAGGAAATTTATTAATAAAAACTAATAAAACAGCAAGCCATGAGAAACTTAAAGAAAACATGTCAAAGTATCAGTAGTGGTAAATTGTTATGGTAGAAGTATAAGGGGTTGCTTTTTTTAATCATATTTCACTGTTATTAAAAGAACTTCATGGATAACTTAAAACGATGAGTCATCTTCTTTCTGTCTGTCTCCATCAACAGAGATTACGGATTAAAAATGGTACATGTTAATCAATTACCTGACATTACAAACTAATCCTGTTTTTCTAGGGAGGCATTAAGATAAAACAACATGCAAGTCAGGGCCAAACTTTATAGCTAAAACTCTTTTTTTTTTTTCATAATAGTACAGCTAATCTTTAAATACAATGCACTTTATTCCTCACCATGTAAAACCACCAACCTGAAAACTTAAATGTCAGGTGCCTTTTCCTGCACAGAAATAGCTTGGCATGAGTCATGTTACTGACGTACTGATGTCATTTCTTCCAGACCTTGCTGTTTTGAAATGTGCACTGTGACTTTACACGATGTTCGATGCTGTCACCGCGCAGCTCAGACACGACCCTCCTGTCACTTACTAAAACACATTCATCTTGTCATTTGTCTGTATTTAAGGGCTTCCTTAAAATACTCTTTAGAAGGGATATTCAGAAGTTCAAAACTAAGTGCTAATTTACCACCACCATCTAGATGATTTCTTCAGGCTACAGGGATTTATTAACCTACCACTGCTTTCCCTTGGTTTTAGTTTGTTGTTGCCATTGTTTTAAGCACATCTTTTCTCTCTCTCTGGCAATGTTTCATCACAGGGGGAAAAAAAAAGAAAAGAAAGAAAATCATGCTGTCTGTCTTTTGGGATTAAGAAATGAGAAGTGTTCATGAAGGCAGTGGCAGAAAATGTCCTGGTGGCCCTGCATCCGTGGAGCTGTGGAGTTAGGCCACCAGGCCCCAGATGGAGTGACGTGCTTCTCACCATATCACTCCACTTTTTCTTTTTCCAGTTCAATTTCACCGTTTAGTATTGAGAGCACAAGGCGCCAGAGACGGTCTGAATCCCCTGACTCCAGGAAACGGCGTATCCACAGGTGTGACTTTGAGGGCTGCAACAAAGTGTACACGAAGAGTTCTCACCTGAAGGCTCACCGGAGGACACATACAGGTACAACTCCGCGGGGCTTCTCACCCACGGGTAAGGGGAACCCAGGGAGGGCCAGTCACTCTCCTTCCTAGCTGTCAGTGTGCTGCTGGGCATTTTGTTCTCATTTCTCATCTACCACGTCTTGAATTTAGTTCCTTTCTTCCAGCCAAAACCCATTGTCTCCCGCTCTTAGTTGAAAAAAACAAAAGCCTAAGTCTTAGTGTACTTTAAGCCAATGAAACATGTCTTCTATTTCTTAAGAACTTTAAAAGTGGTGCCAACAAGCGGTCTCGGCATCTTTCTCATAATCAACCTCACCAGTTAATCAGTATGTGGTTCATCAGGCTTAAAAATGTCCACATGCACCTGGGCATGGTGACATATGCCCATAATCCCAGTATTTGAGAGGCTGAGGCAGGAGGATCACAGGTTCAAGGCCAACCTCAGCAACATAGCAAGACCCTCTTTCAATATAATTATTTTTTTAAAAAAGGTTTTTTTAAAGAGTTGGGGGTATAGTTCAGTAATAGAATTTCTAGTATAAAAAAAAAAAAGTCCATCTGCAGCCAGGCATAGCTGTACATGTCTTTAATCCCAGAATTTGGGAGGCCGACTCAGGAAGATTGAAGATTTGAGGCCAGCCAACTGGGCAACTTAGGGCAACCCTATTTTAAAATAAAAAAGTCAGGGAGTATAGCTAAGAGGTTAAAAAAAAGCCCCTAGGTTCAACCCCCAGTACCACAAAAAGAAAAAGAAATATGTCCACATAGTACAACAAGCTGTACATTATTCTCTTCCCTTAAGGCTGGCAATTTACCTACCTCTACTCATAGTTCATGTGTTTCTCCTTTCAAGCCTCTTTATCCAAATAGCAAGCAAATAAGAAAAAGTAAAAAATGATACATGTGTAGTTCTGTGAGGAGTTTTAAAAATCTTGCCATGTAATTCTATTTGATCCTTACTGGTATTTTCCTGGATAGGCAGGGGAATTTCAGTATTCACGTTTCATAGCAAGAATGTTGAGACTACCAGGGCTAATGGCCACCATTGGCCCAGCCACCCTGACTCGACTTCATTTAGGAAACGAGCTGAGGGTCTTCACTTCAGTCTGCCCCGTCCTCTTCCCATGCACCCCGCAGCATCCTCTGGCTTCCTGGCTTTGGGTCTCCTGGGTGCTCCGGTGTAGGCGCACTGGCTAGAGACAGAAGTTGGGAGGAAGCCCACAGGCACGCCATCTTTCCTAGAAAAAGGAGAGTGTGTGATGCTCAAAAGCCCAGATGGAACAGGGAAACACATCCGAACACGTTTCCGGTAAAACACACCACAGAACCCACCAGCCCCGTCCAGTTTCTGTCCTTGATGACAGTGAGGCGTTGACATCTGCTTCTAACTGGAAACTTCAAGTGTAGCAGATTCCCATGTGGCTTGGTAAATAGTATTCCCATCTCAAGCACATTAAAGTGGCAATGTGATGTAAGCCGTTTCCCAGCTTAGGTAGCAAACTAACTTCAGTCGGCCTCGTTGGCCGCTTCTTTGGCTCAGGTCATTACGTCACCTGTTTCTAAAGCAGCACTACACAGTCAGGAGTCTGCACATGGAGGCCGGGCATCTGTGTTTTATGGTGAAGTTGAAACATCTGAGGCCTGCCCCAAGTCAGGAAAGCATTACCAAATCTGGAGTTTACTTTCGCTAATCTAACAAGTTATATTTTTCCTATTTCTATGATGGTTCATTGAACACATTTTTCAAATTGCCTCTTCCGCGTTTCCTCTCTGTTCTCAATCCTTTTCCCTTTTCTACTTAATTCAGGATTCTTCCCTCTTCATTGATTCTGGGCTTCCCCATGAGAATTTTCATCTGTTTCCTAGGTGCTATTTCAAAATCAATTTACTGCGTGTGTGCACATGCACACACATATGGGGGGGGGCGGGTAATACTGGTAATTGAACCTAAGGGAGTTCTACCTCCAAGCTACACCCCTAGCTCTATTTTATTTTTTATTATTTTTTTATTTTGAAACATCTCACTAAGTTGCTATGTACTGGCCTTGAACCTGTGATCCCCCTGTCTCAGCTCTCAAGTACTAGGATTATAGGTGTGCACCACCACACCCGGCTTTAAAGCAGTTTCTTTAACATGAAAGCAAAGAATGAAAAAGACATAGAAATCAAACAAGCCTATTCCATCCTATCAGCAGATAGTGAGCAGGAGGGGTGCTCAGGCCATACTACTGACTTTTTATGGGAACATTTCAGTGAATTACCACCTATTTTGAGTTATTCCTAGTCTCCTGGAGCTTTCTGGAACACGCATTAGCCTCATTTTCATGCAGATACCTCTATTCCACTTATGCAAGTGATGAACAATGAGGGAAAGCAAGGATTTTAATCAGGCAACTATTAAAGGGTTGGGCTTTGGGCCTTATAGGGCTGCATCTCAGGTTTTACCATTTACTAGGAGAGCAAAGACGACACCATAATTCAAAACAGTGTACACCTTGAATGCCAAAGCTGAATTAATTAGTTTGGTTTATTAATAAAATGAAGCCTAGACTTTGAGAGTTACAATGGACTTTATATGTCACAGAGTTTAGTATGTTTTCTAATTAGAGGAATCCCTTGCCTGTCATCGCTCATGGAGAGCAAGCCACCACTGTGCAGTTTTCTGCATGCTTATGTATATTTCCTCTTACCTGATCCTCACAACAGCCTGGTGTGGAGGTTGTTCAGATCTCTTTTACACAAGTACAACTTTGGGTTGAGCACTGTTCAAAAAATTCACTTATTGGATGAATTTTTTGTTTTGGGTGTTTTTTTTTGTTCTTTGTGGTTTTTTTTTTTTTTTTTTTTTTTTTTTTTTTTTTTTTTTTTTTTTTTTTTTTTTTTTTTTTTTTTTTTTTTTTTTTTTTTTTTTTTTTTTTTTTTTTTTTTTTTTTTTTTTTTTTTTTTTTTTTTTTTTTTTTTTTTTTTTTTTTTTTTTTTTTTTTTTTTTTTTTTTTT
>PVLC010001206.1:53307-92720 GCA_004027655.1 Graphiurus murinus | reverse complement strand
GACTACAAGCATGCGCCATCACACCCACCTAAATTGGGTGAAATTTGATGGCAGGGCCCTTGTCTCTTCCATGTAGAATTGTCCCTATGGCACCGTATGGGTCTCAGACCCTTCTGGGCGAGTGGGATCCTTCTAATGATCACACAGGGTCTTGACCAGATGTGGTGGCAGAGGCCTATAATCTCTGTACTTGGGAGGCTAAAACAGGAGGATTGCAGGTTCAAGGCTAGCCTCAGCATCTTAGTGAGATCCTGTTTCAAAATTTAAAAAAAAATAAGTGTAGCTTAGAAGTAGAATGCCCCTGGGTTTAATCCCCAGTACCACAAAAAAAGGGAAGGAGGGAGGGAGGGAAAAAAAGGTACAGGGTCTCAATAAGTTGCTGAGGCTGACCTCAAACCTTCAATCCCCCAGTCTCAGCCTGCCAAGTACAGGGATTACAGATGTGCACCACCACACCCAGCTCTGACATTCCTTTGAACGCTGTGATGAATGACTGGCATCTTCATTTCTCCAAATCAAACACCCCTCAGTTCTCTCGGACATGTCTCTCTAGATAACTCTAACTCTATCACTGTGTCTTTTGAAGTTTTTATCCCACACATTGAGGGATGAGAGCCTGTTTGCAGATTTCTCTTCCTCTATGCAAAAATAAGTTAGATCTTTTAGCACTTGACTCTCATAGGTAGCCTAAATCAAGAACGGCTGCCAACTAGACCTAGTTTATCTCTTGTAATGCTGACCGATTTCTCTCCAACCTGAACAAGTGATGTTGTGTTGTAGCTAGAGCTGTCCCTCAACTGCTAGCTTCCTTTTCAGAGCAGTGTGTTCCCTGTCACTCAGAGAGGTGAGGCATCAGCCAGAGATACAGGACAGGCTCATTCTGAGGGTAGCACATACCTTTTTCAATCTGGGGGGAAAAATGTTCTATAACTATTGTGTTGATTTGAGCCCATTAGTCTAATGAATTCAGATTATTTGAGACCTGTCCCTGCCCACCTTGTTTTTAGTATTTTGGTTCTCTCCAACTTTTCTTAACTGTTGCCAGTTAATTGATGGTTTGATTGAATAAGACAGGTTCAGGGAAAAAGCCCTGAGACCAGTGCTAGAGACCTTCATCCAGATGGGTCTTAATCCTTTCGGGGAGGGTGGTAATGGGGATTGAACCCTGAAGCATTCGATCTCTGAGCTACTATTGTTTTTATTATATTTTTTATTTTGAAACAGGGTCTCACTAAGTTGCCAAGGCTGGCTTTGAACCTATGATCCTCCTGTCTTAGCCTCCCAAGTACTTCTCTGACAGCTAAGAATCCACCTAATTTCTCTATCTCACAGCTACATCAAAATCAGCTGTTAAATTTCTTATCAAAACCTAGATACATCAAGTCCATTCATCTGTTGAGCAGAAGAGATATAGTCAGTCTTCTGCATCTGAGGGTTCACCTTGCAAATTCAACCAGTGTCAGATCAAAAAAATTTTTTTAAAAGTTGCATCTGTACTTAACATGTGTATACTTTTTCTTCTTGGCATCATTCCCTAACCAGTACAGTATAACATCTGTATCATAGCATTTACATTGTGTTAGGTTTTATAAGTAATCTAGAGGTTATCTAAATTATATGAAAAAGTTGTATAGGTTATATATAAGTACTATACCATTTTCTATAAGGCCTTGAACATCTGTGGATTTTGATATCAGCATGGGAGAGGGAGAGAAGTCCTAAAACCAGGCCCCCCAGATACTAATGGATAACTATCTTCTGTGCAGGTACCATCTCCTGAATTGTCAGTTATATAATATTTTTTTAATAAAATGAAAGAATGAAGCTGGGCATGGTATTGCACACCTATAATCCCATTACTTGGAAGTCTGAGACAGGAGGATCACAGGTTCAAGGCCAGCCTCGGCAACTGAGAGAGACTCTCAGCAACCTAGTGAGATCCTGTTTCAAAATAAAAAGAGCTAGAAGTGTAGCTTGGAGGTAGAATGCCCCTGGATTCAATCCCCAGTGCCAAAAAAAAAAAAAAAAGGAATGAAATCTAGTTAATGTGCTGTAACTGGCTCAAAGTGAATGTGCACTGGCTTTTTATTTATAATTATGTATAAGATTTCATAACTTAGTGTTCAAATTGTAGTCAACATCGGTTGCATAGAAATTCAGGTCGGATTGCATGCTTTTAATAAATATCTTCTTAGCCTTACCTTCGCTTCAGGCATATTGAGTAAGTTACTTGTGTGTGACCAATAATAATAAATGTGGAGCTTGGGATTATAACACATGAGTTATGAAAGCCAGGCACGCTATGGGAGGGGAGCAGGTAGCATGAGAAACTTTCTTTGAGACAGTCACATTAATTTCACCTTTAACAACTGATCTTTCTGCACTTTATTAGTACCTGGTCAGCTGTCTGCTTATTGAGGTCTTAGGAATTTAAGCATATTTGCAGAAATATGAAATAGGAGTGTTTTCTAGATATTAGCAAGAAATTTAGAGTAAAAAAGTAAATGTTAGGATTGATTGCCTTTTTAAATTCAAAAGTAATTAAATAGTACTTGGGAGACTGAGAAAGGAGAATCACAGGTTTGAGGCCATCCTCGGCAATGTAGTAAGGCTCTAAGCAACCTAGTGAGAACCTGTTTCAAAACAAAACATAAAAAGGACTGGAGGTTTAGGTCAAAGGTAGAATGCCCTGGGTTCAATTCCCAGTGAGTCACACACACACACACACACACACCCCTTAAATATATTTTCATTAATTTACAGTTTAAATAATAACATGATGGGACCAAGTATTTTGTAATGCCTTTACTGTACTAACACCTGCTAATGCTAAGTTGTTTCAAGTACATTAAAAAGGAGGAAAACTAATGTCTGACTAATCACTTCACATTCATGGCAGAAGGTTCAGTATTCATGCTTACTGGTCTAAATTGGGTGTTTCTTCTACATGATACAGAGTACAATGTATTTAAGTGAGTATGCAGTGTATTTAAATTAACTGCCATTTAAATCTCTGCTACACATAACTACGATGTGCTATGGGTTTTTCTCACCTTAGAAACTGTATTGTGAGAGGCTGAAACAGGATGATGACAGGTTCAAGACCAGCCTCAGCAACTTAATGAGACTTTCAGCAACCTATTGATCCTGTTTCAAATTTAAAAATAAATAAATAAATAACTAATAATGACTGGGAGTAGATCTGGAGGTAGAATGCCTCTGGGTTCAACCACAAAAAAAAAACCTCGTATTGCATATTAAGTGATTTAGAATTCTTACTATTTTCAAGAAATTAGTGCTATAGCAATGTCTAAAATACAGTATAACCAAGTAATACTCAAGTGTCGGTTATTCTTGCAGCCACTAGATGGGGCTCTAGACCCAGATGTTACGTCTAGTCTTGAAGAGAGTCTGAAGAGTGGAAACAAACTCTCCCGTGGTGTCTATGACATGACATTAAAATGCATCATGACGATTAGTGTTCTGCAGAATTCTTCAATTTAATTATGAGCAAAAAAAGATGAAGTTAAATTTAAGACCAGATTTTTTTCCAAAAAAAGTATGTGAAAATACTTAATTTCCAATGAATCTGGAAATATTTTATATACCAAATTGGTATCTTGCCTTCTAATAAACCTGTGAGGCTCAATAGCCAATCTTATTTAGTGCTCTTTTAATTCGTATGAAAACTATATACATCTCTCAGTTTTAAACATCAGTGAACTTATCATAGTCACATTTCTATGTCTAGTTTTATTTAAAAATATTCATATCAGGATTTTGTGTATAAACAAAATTTCCTCATGTATCTAAAATTTGTCCTTCCCTGCCCTTATAAATGAAGAAAACTATACGTTGTTTAATAAATCTTCCCTTGATGAATGAAGCTTTTGTGATTAATATCAAGTGTTGTAATTAACTTATTTATTACAGATTAATTGCATTTAATTATATATGTGAAATGTACTTACATATATACACACCCACTTCCACACACATTAGAACTAAATGCCTGCAGATTCTGTATTTTTTCACATCTTTTCTCCTTGCCTCATAAATTTGTACTGCTATTCATGTATTTCGTGCCTCTAATCTTTTTTTTTTTTTTTTTTTCTGGGTGAGATTCTAAAGTGGTTTGAGGAGATTCCTACAAAGAAAATCATGAGCTTTTTGACAGCTGCACACCCCAGCAGCCCTGGTTCACAGGTGCTTGCGGTTGCTAGATCTTACCTTCAGATAAGTGGGCCGCTCCTGTTCATGATTACACATCTATATCATTAAACAGCTCATTCCACATAGAGCTCCGTTTCAGACCCCCCAATCTAGATTGATCATTAAATAGGGCTTAGTGGTGCCAAGATGATAAATCATTTTTCAAGGAAAATAATCATGTCCTAGAGAGTCACGATCAAACAGCTCAGAGGCATTAGCTATATGGCTGTCTTAGTCTGTTTTCTGTTGCTGATAGCATAATACTGCAGACTGGGTAAGTTATAAAGAAAAGAGGTTTATTTGGGCTCATGTTTCTGATCGAAGGTTGAGGGACACGCATGGAGATGGCCTTCCTGGGGGAGATTTTTCACTGGCTTTTATAGCAGACCCACTTGATGGATGGCCTATTAATCCTTTAACTCAATATATTTGTTAATTGTACAAATGGATTAACCCATTCACAAGAGCAGAGCCCTGACCACCTTTGAAAGGCCCCACCTGTTCACACCTCTTAACATTCTCTAATGGGGATTAAATTAAGCATGAGTTTTAGAGCGGACAAAGCATATTCAAATATCAGCAATGAATAATTGAGAAATAAGAAAATATGATATAACTCCCCCTACATTTTAAATTAGGAAACGAAAGTTTGAACTTTAGCCCCTATTTGGTAAACTTAGAGAAGCCACCTAACTTGTGTGAATCTCCAGTTTTCTCTTTTAACTTTGAACATAAACATAGCAAATCATTACATGAATATCACATGGGACATCAGTTTTATATCCCAGGTATATATAGTGACTAATACATCATAGAAACTGAACAATTACTTGTTGAACTGAAATTGTCGATGTATGGATATAACTAAAGATATGTGTAATTATTGTGCACAGTATGTTCAAAGCAAAAAAAAAATCTGTATAATTTAATATAGACTAAATGAGCTATAATTATAGAATGTCTTTACTTTGGTCTCAACTACATTTGAAACTTATATTATACAGGCATTTGGAGGCAAAGCTAACTGCTATTTGATAAGCCCATTTTCCTCACCATTATAATAAATCTTTTAAGGGAATTTATTTTAAATACTTAATAAAACATTATATTCCATTTGAAAGGACCCATTCATAGACAGATTTAACTAAACAACTATTTATTGATCTTTTTCCATGTCACTGTTGATTTTTTTTCCCCAAAAGGCAGTAAAAAGTACAGCCCCATCTTCTGTGAGCTTGTCTGTAAGTGTACTAAATATGAGTCATAGGAGTAGGTATGAGAAAGGGCAAGCATACAGTGGTACAAGTTCCTTGGTCCTCAGGCACACTTGTGACGAATCTCCAGGTGTGTCCAGTTGCATGGAGCCCATTCATACATTCTTCCCTTACCTGATGTGGCCTGCCTGGCTGCCTCCTTTCCCCCTGCTTCTTAAGTTGGTAAACTCCAACCTATTTTCCAAACTTCTCCAGTGTCTACCTTGCCTGTGAAGCTTTCTGACCACCCTCCTTCCCTGGGCAAGCAGACATCACATTCTCCAGGCCCTACAGCTCTCAGTACGTTTTCTGTTGCAGTGGTTCAGTGGCAGAAAAGAAGGGTATGTGGGAAACATTGAAGTGGTGAGAACAGCAGACGGCAGCTGATTGGAGATGAGGACAGGAGTCAGGAAGACTTAGAAAGCCTGGCGTGTGTGGTTAGGAGTAAGGAATGCTATTGACAGACAGAGAGATTGTAGGTGGAGGGAGCCGTTATTTCCCGAGGACCTGCCGTGTCCCAAGCTTTGTGCACAGCTCTGCAAGTACTTTGTATATTTTCATCATCTGCATAGATCTATGGAAAGGAGCAGGATTGGAGCCTCTGACCATGGTCAGGTATTGTAAAAGCTGCAGAGCTGGGATTGAGGCTCCATTTTCTCTAGGGTGTGTGTTGTTGCCTTTCTTCCCAGTCTACTAAAATTTTACTTGTTAGAAAGCTAGTGAGAAGACATGGATCAGAAGCACTAATCACTAAATTAAATTAAATGGGTAGTTCTTGAGTGTTTTCTCAAAATACAGCTTTTTGCATGCTAATAAGTATGATATAGAGACAAAGAGTCCTAACTGTGGTGGAGGAGACAGCTAGGTCCACAGATACCCACCATGGAAAGCACGATGGGAGAGCAGATTGAGCTGTATCTATGCAAGTTGCCACAGCAGCACTAGGGGAGTAATTGGTCCTGCCCGGAGGGATGTGGTGAGCATCCTCTACCTATGCAAACAAGCACATCTGACTGCCCCCTCAAACAAGGGAACTTCCCCATCTATTTTCAACCTACATTGGAAGCAACTGGCTGTGAAAGTATGTCGCAGGTGCTGCACTTATTTTCTCTAATGGGGAGGGAGTTGTTTTAACCTATCAGAGAGTTACTATTTAGAAACACGTTGGACCTAAGATACACGGTGATCTGAGAGCAGTGCTGTGCAGACTTGATTCAATTGTACATACTTAATTCAATTTTATTATTATAAAAGTTTTGCCTTATTGAATTGATTAAAAAAAAAACAAGTTGATCTTTTTTATGCACTTAGAAAAGACTTCTAGAACAGCCTATCAATTATCATCTGTTAAATAAATACATTACCGAATGAGTTTTGGTTTTGAATTCTGTTTCTAATATGACATAAATCATCAATGACAGTGGAAAGTTAGAATTGCCATGGAATCTTTATGGATCTTCCTTTGTTTTTGGCAGCATTTTATCCATACATCCATCAGCTATGTGAAAAGGAGAGTGCTTGGGGTGATACTATCTGCAGCCACTGTGTTTTCTCACATTCTGCCTGAGAAGAATAAGGTCTTGATTGTTAATCATTTTATCCTGGATGGCAGATGAACTGCTACTAATATAACATTTGTGGTTTTAAGAGAGAGAGAGAAAGTATGTGAGTGTGTGTGTGTGTGTGTGTTTTACTAGGGATTGGACCCAGGAACATTCTACCCCTGAGCTACACCCCCCCAGCCCTTTTTCTTTTTTGTTTTTGAAACAGGGCCTTGCTAGATTGCTAAGAGTCTGGGTATGTTGCTGAGGCTGTCCTCAAAGCTGTGATCATCCTGTCTCAGCCTCCCAACTACTGGATTGTGCCACTACAGGAATGTGCCACCACGTCCAACAATAATAGAATTATTAAAGAAAATAAGGAGCTGTATTTTAGTAAGACCTATATTTATGATTAAAGACTGCATAAATACATATTCATGATACTTAAGTTAATTCAGTTAAAATCTTCATAACTAAGAATAAAAAAATTATAAAAATTATAAAGTACACACTGCCTTCAAGACTAAAATATTCATTTGAGCAGCAAAATACAAGACTCAATCACATATAATACTACTGATTTTAAGGGTTTAAAATAAAGTGTTTGCAGACTAGGCCTGTATGTGCTACCAGTTTTGCTTTAATTAATTAAATATGTTTGTGCTGGGATCAAACCCAGTGCCTTGTGTATGCTAGGCAAGCACTTTTTCTGAGCTACATTCCCATCCCCCCAGCTGTGGCACCAGTTTTAAATGAAACCTCTCAAATCTATGTATGTATTCTAATTCTTTAGACCTGAAAAGATCATAAAATGCAAGCAATAAGCCCTCTCTGATTCACAAAATAGATTACTTTTGCTTTAACTCTAAAATGTCCTGTTTTTAAAAGAAAAGGAAGTTTGTTTTTGTGCTGCTGGGACTTGAACCCAAGGTCTCATACATGCTAGGCAATTGCTCTACCACTGAGCTAAACCCTCAATCCCATAATGATGTATTTGAATTAAAGTGGTTTCATTTATTTAATCAACAAGTGTTTATTAGCACTGAGCACTGTGTGCTGGGGCTGCAGTAATGAAGAGGGCAGAGCCATCCTCAGTACCATAATATGGAATGGGCAGACAGACATGAAAACCTTCCATTGCAGCATGATGTGTTGAGAGGTTTTTGTTTAAGATGTTTGCTTTTGTTTTTGTTTTGGCACTTGGAATTGAACCTAGGGCATTCAACCTCTGAGCTATACCCTCATCCCTATTTTATTTTTATTTTGAAACAGTCTTGTTAGGTTAATGAGAATCTCACTACTTGTTGAGACTCTCCTTGAACCTGTGATCCTCCTGTCTCAGCCTCCAAAGTACTGGGATTATAAGCATGTGCCACCATGCTTGTTGAGAGTTTTAATTGAGGCATACCCAGGATACTGTGGGGCCAAGGAGTGACCTGATCAAATTGCCTTTCAGAAAGTTTTCTTCCAAGTCAGGTCACACATTAAACTGGAGTGGGTAGGCCATAATCCAGGGCAGCAAAATCATCACCAGTTAGTCCTGGTGAAAGTGGGCAGGAGCCTAAAAAAGGCAGGTGCCACTGTGGGGATGAACTGGGAAGGACGGGCATTTGGAAAGCAGAGCTGACACTTTTAATAGTCAGAGTGGTGCAGGTAGGGAATACTTGTCCTAATTATAGAAAAGAAAGTCTAAGAAATCTCTCCAACCTAGAGAGCCTTATGACTTGGTACCTGCATAGATGAGTTTACCTTTTTTTCTTGATAGAAAAAAAGAACAGGAGGAAGGATGTGTCTTGTTTAGGTGTAGATGCTGGGGAAGGGTTCGTTCATCCCAAGGTTGCTTTCAGAAGCTGATTGGAAATGTCCCCCTCTGGGGGGTATTTGGGAGAAAGACTCTAGAGATTTAGGGATCATTCCCTTGTGAGTTGCGGTGAGCCATGGAACTTAAGAGGAACCTGTGCAGGTGAGAAGAAAAAGTAAGAATCTTGGGGAATGGTTATATGACAGGTAAAGAAAGAGGTTGCTGCAAAAGAAATGGAAGGAAAAGTAACCAAACACAGAGGAAAATAGCTATTGTCACTGTGTAGAAATATAAACCAGAACAGACTAATAAAATAATGTCCTTTGGCCATGAACTTTTTACTTTCAGTAGAGGACAGTTTTATTATAGGATATGTTCATGCATCTATATTTTACTTCTAGATGAGAAGGGTTAGTCTCTCTGTTAATAATATTGTCTGTCCTACAGTTAGTAACTCAGATTCTTAATCCTCTTGCCCAGTTCTGTCCAGATATTCTGGTTTATTAAAGCAGTAATTTAAAATGTGGAGATGGTATGCGTAGTAGTCGAAACACATACTAACCTAATGACTAGGTGAAGTGGGGTTAGTTATTGCATCTGCTTCATTAGGAAATTGTCAACCTTCCATGAGTAAATATCCCTAAAGCTCTTACAACAAAGGATAATGCATGGAGAGCGTTATATATTTGAGCAAATAGTACTTTCTATTAAAGATATTCAGTATAGAACTGCATGGGGGAGAAAGAAGGGACCTACTTGGTCTTATTTCCACATATAAAAAAGTCAATTAATTCAGTCTAGACAGTTCAGAGGAGTGGAGACTAGCACATTGATTATTTGTTTGAATTGACAAGACCAGATGGACCAAACATAGCAAAGGATCAGTTGGTCTGCTTGGCCCACACAGTTGTTTTAAACTAAACATGTTTTTAGAAATCAGGATCAGGAATGGCATCCTTAACTGAAAACCTGTTTTTAAAAAAATAGAGTGGGACACAGTGGCCTAGGCCTGTAATCCCAATCCTTGAGAGGCTGAGACAAGAGTATCCCAGGTTCGAGACCAGTGTACAGAAACTTAGACCTATTTCAAAATAGAAAGATGTGGGGGTGTAGCTCAGTAGCAGAACACCTCTGGGTTCAATCCCCAGTACCACAAAAAAAAAAAAGAAACTGGATTCATTTTTATCTTCTTGTCATTTGTATTTATTTGGAAAAACAAAACTTAAATTTAATAACCATACAATTAAATATTCCTATTGAGCACCTATCATTTGACAGCTGCATGGCATGCTCATTTTTCAGTTTCACAACAGTGCTGTAGAAATAGGTGCTATGCCCATTTTATAGATGGGGAAACTGTTTCAAGAAGTTTAGTTCTCTAGCCTAGGATCTAATTGCAAATCAGTGATTGCGTCTGTGTCTGTACATTCTGCCTGATTTTAAAACATGTAGTAGCTGATGCTGCCCTAACTCTTGAAGGAGGGAAGATATCTGGTCTACCCCTGGGTGACTCAGAGGACTTTATCATCTCAGCTCTTTCTCGGTCCCAAGTTTTCTATTTCCTCATCTTGAAAGTACCTAATTTCCTTCCAGATCTAAAATTCTGTGAACTTTCATGAACTAATGTAACAGAAACCAGAAGACAAGATAGGAATCTTGATTCAGTGTTTTTTTTTTTTTTTTCCTCTTTCTAATATGCAAATACCATTCCTCAAGTGAAACAGATTGTCACAGCAAATATGTTCAGCCTTGAATGTAATGAAGCTCATTTGTCAGTGTCTGGGCCCTGTAACTTTATAAAAGTTAAACAGGGACATATTTCAGAAATGCACTTCTGAACCTTAGAAAATGCCTGTGTTTCCTGTTGCAAAAGGTGTTCCTTTTCAGTTGCTTGAGAAAATAACTGAGAGGAGCTGATGAGAACACGGGTGTTTTGTTTAATGCAGGCCTTTTGAAACTGCACATTCCTCTCAAGTGTATTGCTCACACGTCATTTTAATATGAAAGGGCACCTGCCTTTTGTCTCAGTACACATTTACCTTTCAGCATTTCAGATGGCGAAATGGGAGGTGCGTGAAAAAGTTATTTTTGTTTGGTGGGTTTTGGGAATCCATTCAATACCTGGTGTTTTCTTTAGACTTTTATTATGCCTTCTGCTGGGTAAATGTCATAGAAAAGCATTTAGTGGCTCTTAATCCTTTAACCAAAATTGAAAGAGACAACCTTCTCATAATAAATCAGTTTGTGTTGACTATTTCAGAAAAGAAAAAGCCTCTAATGTCAGTTTTTATTTTCCCAGGACACTTAATTAACAAGTGTCCCAGGATACTTATTCTATTTAAATAATACCTATAAACACACACACACACACACACACACATACATATTGGCACCATACACATTGGAAGTTGTATTTAACATGAACCCCAAACAGAGTTTTGATTTTTTAGAACAAAAAATAAACCCTTTTTTTTCTTTTCTGGAATTTTTTTAGAGGCCTAATTCTCTTTAATAAATAAATAGAAGCTCTTCTTTTAGTTTGGGTGAACAAATTCCTTAATTGGAAGTTCTCATAGTTGATTCTAGGTTTTTTACAGAACTGGAGAAAGACAGTGCTGAAAATGATCAGTTTTTTTTATTAAAACACAAAAGGTGAAAATGACCTAAAATTTGCTGTAGGACATAGAATCACCTTGGAATTGAAAACCTGGAAGTTAAAGAACTCTCCCCCAAGGAGAGCCATGGCAGTGCCACTCAGCTACTGCCCTTCAATTGTTACTGTACATCAGTTACAGGTCTTTAAAAAAAAAATGTACCAAGGCTCAGTGCTAAAGAACTACACTGTATCCTTTTCCATTTCTAATTTCAAGATTTCATAGGATTAATATAAGAAACCAAAATTATTCATGATCTGAGTTTGGAATCAAACCTTCAAATTTTTTTGAGTTTTTTTTTTTTTTTAATAACGACTGCATTTTCAAAGATTTTGCTAAAGGGGAATTATATGTGTAGTTTAGGTTAGACAAAAAGAAGCCAAGAAGGGTAGCCAGTGCTATATTTGTTTTTAACATATTTCCAGGGAAAGCTGTTTGGAATAGCACCTTTACAGAATCCTGACTCAGATGAATTTAAGGAAGTTCAC
This sequence comes from Graphiurus murinus, assembly GCA_004027655.1. NCBI lineage: Eukaryota > Metazoa > Chordata > Mammalia > Rodentia > Gliridae > Graphiurus > Graphiurus murinus. The sequence goes on along the minus strand of PVLC010001206.1, from coordinate 80,771 downwards.
TATTCCTGAAGAAATTCATAGAAGTCCTGTTTACGGTTGTCATTGTTCACCTTGGTGCAGAGCAGCTGTGGATCTTAGCAGCCTAACCAGGGAGGTGCCTCCTCCCTCCATTGTCCAGGCCAACTCTGCCCATAGCACATTTTCATGTAAGATTCACCTGCCATTCCTTCTGTCCTTGCCACTGACTTTTTCCCTTTGTTCTTAGCTCATTTTTGAGGGGGGGGGGTGTTTTGTTTTGTTTTGTTTTGTCTTATGTCTTTTTGGTACTGGGGATCGAACCCAGCGCTTTATAGTTACAAGGCAAGCACTTTGCCACTGAGCTACATCCTATCCCACCACTGACTTTTTAACATTAAATTTAGCCTTCTGTTTTCTAGCAGGTTTTTAAAGGAAAGAAGACAAAATGGAAGAAAGAATCTGTTCTTCATTATAGTCTTTCAGGGCTCATTTTCATACCCCTCTTTATAGCTTATAAACTTATCAATTTAATTAGTTTTTAACTCACATCATGAAGTTAGTTCCTGTTATCTTAATGTGTTTGTAAGATTGTACCCTCTAAGTTGTTTCAAATCCAAACACAAATAGTATGTATAAAAAACTTTCCAAGTTTTTCAAAGTTCCCACTAGAAAAGAAATGACAGATGTTTCAGGAGATAGATATGTTTAGCCTGGTTTAAACATTACACAGTATATCCACATATGGAAATATCACATGGTACCCCATAAATATGGGCAGGGTTTTTTTTTTTCTTTCTTTCTTGGTGCTGGGGATTGAACTCAGGGGCATTCCTCTGAACAACACAATCAGCTCTTTTTTATTTTATTATTATTATTTTTTAAATTTTGAAACAGGGTCTTGCTAAGTTGTTGACGCTGGCCTTGAACCTGCTATTCTCCTGTCTTGACAGTTTTTATATATCAATTAAAATTATTTTAGATTAAAAAAATAAATTGTAGCCAGGATCAGTGGCACATGCCTGTAATCCTACTACTTGGGAGGCTGAGGCAGGTGGATCACAGGTTCCAGGCTAGCCTCAGCAACTTAGCGAAACCCTGTTTCAGAATTTAAAAATACAAAAAATGAAAAGGGCTGGGGGTATAGCTCAGCGGTAGAACTGCCCCCCCCTTCCACTAGGGTCTAATCCTCAGTACCACACACAAAAAAGATAATTACTAAATTCTTATGTAACTACACATGCACGCATACACACACACACACACACACACACACACACACACACACCTACCTGATGGCAAAGTAGAATATACTGTATTTGTTCTGTTTTGTTTGTTGTTTGTTTCTTGTGGTACTGGGTGAAACAGTATCTCACTCAGTTGCTGAGGCTGTCCTGAACCTGTGATCTTCCTTTGTTAGCCTCCCAAGTACTGGTATGTGCCACCACGCCTGGCTTAAATATTAAATTTTATATATATATATATATATATATATATATATATATATATATATATATATTTTTTTTTTTTTTTTTTTTTTTTGCAGTACTGGGGATTGAACTCAGGGGCATTCTACCTCCGAGCTATACCCCCAACCCTATTTTGTATTCTTTATTTTGAAACAGGGTCTCACTAAGTTGCGGAGTGCCTCACTAGGTAGCTGAGGCTGCCTGCAAATCCCAATTCTCTGGTCTCAGCCTCCCAAATTCTGGGATTACAAGCATGCGCCACCACGCCCGGCTATTAAATAGTAATTTTGAACAGTTATAAAAGAAGAAAAGTTGTATATGTTTAATTACTGAGAAGGCTCTTAAATTTTTCATAATTGGAGAATTTGGATGCTATGACCAAAAATCTTCTCTCAACCTCTTATCCCAAACTAACAGTGTCTAATGTATATTCCAATTCAATAAATTAACATATTCAAAAAGGCTACACAAGCCGGGCATGGTGGCGCACACTTGTAATCCCAGCATTCGGGAGGCTGAGACCGGAGGATCCGGGTTCGCGGCCAGCCTCAGCTACCTAGTGAGGCACTCCGCAACTTAGTGAGACCTGGTTTCAAAATAAAGAATAAAAAATAGGACTGGGGGTGTAGCTCGGAGGTAGAATGCCCCTGAGTTCCATCCCCAGTACCACAAAAAAAACAAAAAAAAAAAAAACAAAAAAAACAAAAAAAAGGCTACACAAAGCACAAGTACTCATCCCTCTGGGACCAGAACACTTTCTATAGAGGGCCAGATAATAAATACCTTAGGCATTGAAGGCCACATATTTCATGCTGTAACTCAACTTTGCTCTCACTGGAAAATATCCAAAAAGAATAGGAAACAAATTAATGTGATGATGTTCCAATAAAAACTTATTTGTGGACATTAAAATTTAAATTTCACATAATTTTTACATGTACAAAAGATCCTTCTTGTGATATTTTTTTCTTTTTCAGCCTTTAAAAATGTGAAACTGAGCCAGGCGTGGTGGTGCGCACTTCTGTAATCCCAGTATTTAGGAGGCTGAGACAGGAAGTTCACAGCCAGCCTCAGCAACTTAGTGAGCCTCACTGCAACTTAGTGAGACCTTATTGCCAAATAAAAAATAAAATAGAGCTGGGGACATAGCTCAGAGGTAGAATGTCCCTGGGTTCAATCCCCAGAATAACAATAATAATAATAATAATAATAATAATAATAATAATAATAATAATAGTAGTAAAACTGAGGCAGGCACAGTGGCACATGCCTGTTATTCCAGGGACTCTAGAACTCAATGAGACCCTGTCTCAAATAAAATAAAAAGAGTTGGCGATGTAGCTCAGTGATAGATTGCTTGCCTGGTGAGGCCCTGAGTTTAATCACCAGCACTGCAAAAAAAAAAAAAAAAGAAAAGAAAACTAAAAATGAAATGAGGGCCATAATATAATACCCCGTGTTGTAACAGGTTTTTCAGTGGAAAGGACATAACTGCAATTATTAAATTGCCAAAATAAAAAAATAAAGGTATGAGTCTTTTCATTTTGAGGAATAAGTTAGAGAATTTTCTGTGCCTAAATGGAAATCTAGACAGTAACTGAGTTAGTAAATAAACTGATTCTCTTTGGCACCATGCCAGGCTCCCACATCCTCTCTAGACAACTCTGGAAGATCTTGCCTGCTTCCTCTTATACCTACTTACCCTCAGCCATCAGTTACATACCCCCCCTCCTCCTCTACTCACAGTGGCTAGTACAGGGCCCAGCAGCTTTTATAGAAGAGGTAAAACCTAATGTGGTGGCACAAGCCTGCAATCCCAGAACTTGGGAGGCTAAAATAGGAGGATCACAGGTTCAAAGCCAGCCTCAGCAACTTAGGCTCTCAGCAACTTAGCAAGACCCTGTTTCCAAATAAAAAAATTTAAAAAATAATGCTAGGGGCATAGCCCAGAGGTAGAAGTCCCCTGGGTTCCATCCCCAGTATCTATCAATCAATAAACAAACAAGCAAACGAACAAATAAATAAATAAATAAATAAATGGATGATAGATAGATACAGACAGACCGACCGACCGACCAACCAGGCTAGCTGCTCTGGCACAGGCGTGTAATCTCAGTACTTGGGTGAGACACAGTGGATCACAGGTTCAAGGCCAGCCTCAGCAATTTAGTAAGACCCTCAGCCACTTCTTGAGACACTGTTTCAAAATAAAATAGGCCTGAGGTGTAGCTCAGAGGTAGAATGCCCGTGTTTAAACCCCATTACCAAAATATAAAAAGACAAGACAAAAGAAAAGTTCACTAAGAGAAAAACACACATCCTTCCCCGTATCACAGATAATGCTTTTCTCCATTTAGAAGACCCTTCATCTTTTCCTTCTTCAGCCTTAACAGAGATTCCATCATAACACAGCACCCACCATCCAGCTCCATGAGCTCAGCACACCACTGATGGGTACATTTTTAAAGAGATGATTTATCTCAAGCCCAACATTAGAACCCATGCTCTTGATATATATTTCAATAACACAGAGATGACATTTGGCATGAAAAAGCACATTAATCATTGCCATTGGTAAACTGTATAGTAGTCCTCCAATCTTTGTCAACTTAGAGGTTTTGCTGAATCTGTTTAATTTCTGGTCCTTAGACACATGCAAATGCAGATTTTGTCTCCCTGCAACAGCTAGAATGAATTAGAATTTGAGGTTTGGGCTCAGCCCGCTCAGTAGGCTTTTACTTGAAAGGAGCTCTTTCAGAGTAACATGGGACTTCCTGTACAATTAGTACATCAGCGTTTCTACATTGAACACCTCTGAACTATTTATTCACTCTCTCCTGAAAGGGCCACTTGATCCTAAAAGGACCTATATAGACAGCATTGATTTAACAGTTGAATAAAAAATGTTCAATCTAGTTTGGTCTCGTTTTCCCATGTGGGCATTACCTGTATATCTGATTTATAGGGCTTAGTAGTTTCCTGTGTATATGCCCATGTGTGTGTGTGTGTGTGTGTGTGTGTGTGTGTGTGTGTGTATGTATTCCAGTTCTATTAATTCATTCAAATCCTAGATTAGGAACTATTCTAGGCACTGAGGATGCCAAAATATTAGAGGCATTCTAATGCCTCCCTCATCTGCAAGAATTCAGCCATGGGTGAAAAAAAAAAAGACATCCAAGCAAAAATCTTTGTGGTATATTGTGATAGGAGATTTAAGAGAAACAGGAAAGGAACAATCCGGGAGTACCTGAGAAAGTAGTAGTCACTCCAAGGATATGACAAAGTTTAGAGAAGATGATAATTCTTCATTCCTCTGTAGCATAAGGCTGCAGCATTGGATTCTGAGCCACACACATCTATTTACTGGCCTTCATGGAGTAAATTACTTTGTGACACTGAGTCTCAGTTTTCTCACCTGCAGAATGGGGTTAACAGTACTTACTTTGCAGCTCCACATGTAGGGATCAGCAAATAGCTCCTTCCCTATCTTTCACCAGAGGCCCTGTGCGTCCAAGAAGCACATTGTAGACTCTTGATGGAAGGAGAGATCAGTTTTTGTGGGGTTGCCTGGGGACAGGGCTCCCATTCTGAATGAGAGCCAGGAAAACAGGGTACCTGGGTCAACTATTGTCCTCCTCCCCCTGGGAGCCCATTTGGACAATGGATAGTGTATCTTTTCCCAGCACAGCCTTTGCATATTTTACCGTCCTCACAAGTTGACTGTGGAGCCTGGTCACATTACCTACTTCTTCTGACTGCTTTTTACAGGGAGTATCAGTATTAGGTCAACTTGATGATTTCCTCAGGCTCACTTTAAGCCCTGAAAAATGCATTTAAACTTTACACTACTACAGCATCTAGGAACCTTTCCCAATGGACAAGCAAAGTAGAGCTGTTTTTGAATAATAATATGGTTACTTTCTGGGACTATGGAATGTTTTACTTTTTAATGAAATTGTGTGTATGCCTACAGTGACTGATACAGAGACATTGTGTCCTAAAATAGACAAACCATCTACGTGATGCACATTTGGGGGGGGGGGTTGAAATGAAACAGAACTATTTACTCTTTATAATTCTTTGTCAAGTTCAGCCTGAGAGCTAAGTGGACCTTTGTAGAGCTCTAAAACTCCTTTCTAGTTCTACCAGAGATGATCGTACACAGTGGCAGTCCATCTCTGGCTTTTGATATTTTGGCTACAAAGCCACTCCTCATGATTGGAGACACAAGTGTTAACTCATTTGCCCAATATCACTGCAAGGAAAGACGAGATGGAAACCTTCACCTGCCTGACCCCAAACCTGCTGATGGATGGTAAGGTTTCCTGACAGATTTCACAAATTGAAACCTAGTTGAGAGCAACATTTTCCCCACATGCAGCGCTGGCTTGACTATTGTGAACAGGTAACGGAGAACCAACGCTTGTGTGTCTTTCTTTCTTCCAGGAGAGAAGCCCTACAAGTGTACCTGGGAGGGCTGCACCTGGAAGTTCGCCCGTTCGGATGAACTGACGAGGCATTACCGCAAACACACGGGAGTGAAGCCATTCAAGTGTGCAGACTGTGACCGCAGCTTCTCCCGGTCAGACCACCTGGCCCTGCACCGCCGGAGGCACATGCTGGTGTGAGGCCAGCTCCCTGCCCTGTGGGCAGACGAGCTGCATCTCTCAGCTGCACCCAGTTCAGCAGGGCTGAATCCCCTTCACAGTGTTAACACAAAAGGGCATCACCATCCCACGATGTCTGGAACCAGAGCAGGAACAGGAAGGAACGCTTCTCCTCTCGGTCTGAAGGTAACCCCCATCATGACTCCGCGAGAGACGTCTTCACCCTGGCCTGGGAGTTCAGCCTCACAGATGCTGAAGAGACAGGCGTTGTTTTCCATGCTGTGTCCTCTGCCATTTACAGATGTTTGTAGCTTGTACATTTTCTGAGCTGTCAGACCTTTTGCTATTGATACCTTAAAGGTCATCTACCACAAATTGATGGCTAGAGCAAGACCTTTTCGATTTGGATGAATCTCCCATCAGTACCCCCTCACCCTGTCCTTCCCTCCCCACACCCACCCACACACACCTGTAACCCCTTTTTACAATATTTTGAGTTCCTATCTAAGTAAGCTAGAACACACATCCAATCTGTTACCAGCAAACAGCCTGCAAGTAGAAAGGAAGACACTGTTGGAGAGTTTCCATTACCTGCAAATAAAGGCGCACTCAAGGAGCTCTTTGCGGCGTTGATGGCAGCAGCTAGATATCGCTCGCCACTTGTCATCATGCCATGCCCCGAAGAAAACCAACATTGAATCTTTCATTTGTTTGTCCTTGATTGTTTCTGTTTTGTTTTGATTTTGTTTTGTTCATCTGTTTGAGCAGAGGGACAGTGACATTTCAGTTGAAGTGTAGTCCCGGTCTCTGCCCTGGCATGGACTGGGACAGAGGTGTTCTGTAGTTGAATAGGAAGAGCCTGTCTTAAAAAAAAAAAAAGAAAAAAAAAAAGAAAAAACAAACTACTGCCCCACTTCAAATCACAGCGTTCTGTCACCTAGGCATCATCTCTTCCTGCCCCTTAGTGTTTGATTACAAGGAATCAGGGGGAAAGAACTTTCTTAGACACGCTGGCACCAAGGTAAGAGGCGGGGCTGCCCAGGCAAAGTCAGTGAACATGAAAAATCAGACAAAGCAGAGATGGAAATAATGCACCTCTTGAGGAGAAAAGCAATAATGAATAAAAGGACTTTCCTACAATAACTTCACTGAGGACTCACGTTACCGGTTTTCATACTTAGTAAAGGGATTGTAAAAAACACCCTGGCGTTTTAGATGTCTTGGTTACGTGCACAGCACTGAGCTCATCTTTCTGCTGTTTGTTGTCCTGCTTGGTTGAGTACCACAATTAAAGATTATGCTCCCCTTTTCTTGTTTGAAAACAGTTATTTGGTGACTCGGAGGGCAAGGGAGGCCTAGCCAGGAATGAAATCTGAGGTTAATGGGTCAGTTCTTGGAACCGAGTCTGTGGAAAGGCTACATGACACTCACTTCCCCCCTTGGAGAGCCAAGGGTAGTGACTCTCCAGTAGGATCTTCAGTGCACATTTCGTATCCTGAACTGCGTTAAGACCCAGTGGTCCTGCATTGGCATCTATCTACAGGGATATTGAACCTACTCATCCTATGATGGGGATGAGAGGAAAGCAGAGTCTCATCTCCTTCCTGAAATTATGAGCCTTTTGTCACTAGCCAAGTATACAGTAAACAAAGCAATACATCACCAATAAGCATTCTTTCAAAAGTTTTGTTTTTTGTCCCCATTAAAGAATTTTTCCCCCCAGCTTTATGTGGCTAAGGGGCTTGGTAAGATTTTGTTGTTGTTGTTATCATTAGAATTTTTATAGCTTAGAAGACCTTTGCAATGTATTTTAAATGCTTGATTTGGGAAATTGTACAAATCAGCCTCACAATATTTCTAGCTCATTTTTAAACGTTTGGACATTCTGAAATAATTTCCAGTGACAGAACTGTCCTTTTTAGGATCATCTTCTAATTCAGATCATCTTCTTCTGGTGAAGGAAGAACTCTAAACATTGCAACAAGGACAATTTTTGTTGCATGGTACTAAGGGAAATTTTAAGAAATGTTGAGGCAACCTTATAATGATTTTTCAGGTCAAATCCTGGCTTCATAAAAATGTGCTCTCTATTTTCTGCCAGGTCTGAAAAATGCATCAGGCAGTTTCCCTCCACCAAGGGCTGTAATTCTATTGATAAATAGCTTCTTCAGCTACACAATCTGCTACCCACCAACTGGAACTTGATTTGTTGTTGCCATTTTGTTTTGTTTTTAATCTGTACTGTATACAACTCCTAGCTCTCATTGCCTGTAACCATTCAGAAGAGCAAAAGGTTTTTTGATCCATGCTAGCACTGGTTACTGGTCAATGGGAAAGAACAGAGATGGGCAAACACAGGTGTGAACCCCCCCTCCCCAACACGGGCCCTGTAACCTAGTTGGCAGGGAGTAGGGGGATCACTCAAGTAAGGTGTCGACTTGAGTTAGTTCCACCTGCTCTCATGAGAAGAGCCAGTCCTTTTTTTTTTTTTTTTCTGGTGAGAGATGTCTTGAGAGTATTGCAGGTAGAGACATGGTTTTTAGAATGCATTGAACTGACAGGCCGTGGAAGCTTCCTGAATGACAGCTTGATTTAAATTTAGCACAGAACTAAATGAGCTGCACCTCTCTAATAACAGAAAAGATTGGGGGAAATGAGCTTTTTCCCTCACCCTCCTAAAGTGGAAACCAGACGGAGATCGTAAGTTAACTGATAAGACCTGTCAGCATTACACCATTTCCCCCTTTTGACATAGCAATATTTCTTAGAAGGGATCCAAGCACAAGCAAATAAGTCCCTGATCTATCCCCAGGAACTGAAACTTACTTGGGGCTGGTCTGTGGATGTAGCAAGTTATCTTTGGTGAGTTCCTTGAAAGTGTTTCCCTACATAAAGGAAAGTGATTTGGGGCAGAAGGAAACAGAGTCTGTGTAGGCACAGAAAAGCCTTCATCTCATCTCACAGGCATTTCTCGCCTTTTTTGAAAAGCACAGTGCATGATGAGCTACAGGAAGGGGTAGAATCCTGACAAACTTGCAGCTGTTCCCTAACTAGAAGCACTATGGAGTTAAATTTGAGCTGTTCAGTTTGCAGCTAGGGATATATGCATGGTTGGGACCTTTCACACATCACTGTAATGCTTAATCTGGGGGAGACCTGACATTCTCTTTGCACTGTAAAGACTGATTACAAAGGAGTTACATCATTGGAAAAGTTATGAGGTTTTAGTAGAGTCCCTTGTGTTCCGCTCTGAAGTTGTTTGGAGAGAGATTCACACTTCACCAGCCACCTCCAGCCTCCTCCTGCAGTTGTGTGTGGACTCTGCCTGATGACTTGCCTTAAGTTCTATTAAGGCATTTAGACAGAGATTCCTAATGGCTTTACCATAGGGATTATTTCACTGCCTTGACAAAACACATAGGACATTATAGGACTTTTTTTTTCAAAATCAGTTGAATGCCAGTAACATCAACTACATTTTTTTTTAGTGAGCACTTTTATTTGATTCAATGTTTAAGTGGGAAATAGAAAGATGAATTGTCAAGGGGAAAACCTTACAAAATGCTTCAGTGTTTACAAATGCCAGTTCTAGGGGATTAGAAGGGTCTTTTCCATTATGACTGAAATCTGGAATAGTTTATGCAAAGATTGTGTTCATTTTTATACAATGTATTCTAACTTCAAATTGCCATTTGTGTTTTAAGCGTAAATAAAAGTCTGCACTTTGGAACCAGTTCATTAGAATTATACCATGTATATGGGTAAAGATGCAGTATTCCTTATTCTGTACTTTCTTTATTATACTTACCAAAGCTGCAATGGAACAAATCTAGTGAGATAAGGCCTTCAAGTGTATTAAAACGTCTTTGTGATGTTGTAATGACTGCTTAGGGATGTAGCCATGATGTCATTACCAAGCTGTCTTAACATTTATTGGAAAGACTGATGGGATTTTAACAGTGTCAATACCAGCATCCATGACAGGCTGCAGAGAAGGGACTGGGTGTGAGGTGGCTCTGCTGAATCACGAAAGGCCCAGGAAGCCTTAATTTTCATAGTTCACTCCCAGATTTTGTTCTCTACTAATGCCTGTACATTTATTAGGTAAATGTAGTCCATCATGATATCATTGGCCAAATCTCTTCCTTTGGTTTTCCTGAGATAGTGCAGTTCTTATATCTTTTCAAATCGACTTGGTTTAGGATAGGACAGGGGTTTGGTTAAGTCATGTCTTCCGTATTCCATTTCTTCTTCTCCCCACACTGCCGTCCGCTGAACTGAACACACACCCTCAACATATGCTCACACGTGTCCACACCTGTATATGCAGCAGCCAGTAGGCTCATAAATATCAACAAAGAACTTTTTTAAGAGAAGAAATTTGTAATAATCCATACTATCTAGAAACATAAGTTATCTACCTTACTTGGGAATCAGCTTATACTGCTATATATGACTTTGCCTGCTTTTTATAGTTAAGAAATGTACATAAAAGTTATAAATGCTATATTTTCACAGTTTCATTAGAGAGTAATGTCTGTTTAGCGATCCATGTCCATTGGTATTTTAAATATGCTAAATACTGGCAATAGAAATTCAGATTTTCATAAGAAAATGAAATAGAAGGATACTGCATCTTTAAAAAATAGAGTGAAGATATTTTACTGTATTCGTAACATATGTGATAGTGGAAAAAGTATTTTCAAACACGCAAATTTTACAGAGGTTGTAAATAGTTTGATGAAGTATGTTGGGGAAAAGAGCTTATAGTTTTCATCACAATAAAAAAAAACTTCAGATATGCCTTGTATATCTTACACATAATTAGCGGTATTGCCATGGGAACTATGTCCCACTGTGCCAGAGTGTGTTCTTCATGCTCTGTAAAACTGGAGTGGCCACTTGTCATGGTTTAGCCAGGATGATTTAAACCTCAAGGAAGTCATTTTAAGTTGCTCAGACAACTGATTCCAAACTTGTAATGTCTTTTTCCTGAAAAAAGGAAAAACAGTTCCACAGGATTTTACTTCTGCTAACGAGAAGCATCTAGTGATTGTTCTCTTTCCTCATTTCTCTTCCTCCTCAACAGAGTGGTTCTTGGTCAAGAAAACCATGCAGGTATTTATTCTTACGGGATTACAGAGGGACTGCTTTTAGGTGTAGCCGCATGTTGACAAGATGAAGCACTGTGGATATGGCCACATGCTAAATGAATCAATACCAGCATTAGAAGAAAAAAAAAAAAAAAGCTAATGCCCATTTTCAGAAATGAATTAAATGCTGAAAGTGCCTGTCAATAAACATGACCAATGAGATATTCCTATACTTTTACACAGCAATAATTCTTCATCAAACTGGATTTTTTCTTCCCGTTTTGAAACACAGAGTAAATATATGCACGTAGTAAATGGAATCTGTTCTTCAAAGATCCACAGGGGGAAAAAAAGCTTTTGTGTCTTTTAAGGATACCTAATCTTATTTGCAATGAACATTTCTCAATTTGATTTGTCTTTCTTCCATAATGTAAGAATGAGAATATGAACAGTAAGGTTATCTTTAATGTACCCTATGGAATACGGCAGGTATAATTTTCAGATGAAAACTTGACTACAATTTGCCCCAAACTTAGCAGCACATATGCCTCAAAAAGCTTTGCTCAGTTAAAAACACCAATGTATGTAGAGCAAAACACTGAGGGATTTTTGTCTGCTTTACTTTATCTACTCATATCAAATGTATGGATATCAAATCCATATTTATGTTTCTTTACTCCCTTTTCACTGATGTTTCCTTTTATCACATAAGCACCATTTGGGGATGAATATTGGCAAAATAATTACTCCCCAAAAGGTCTACTGATCCTGAAAATGATTTACACTCAGAAGTTCACAGGTTTGCCTAAAGTTATTTTACTGCTGAAAGTGGAGCCATGGATAGAAATGTACACTGAGCCCGTGTGAAGAGACAGGAACCCTGGAAATACTCCAGCCCTGCCATCTCAGAGAACAAATTCATCCAAACAAGCTATTGAGGCTATAAGCAAAATTACACTCTTTCAGAGCCAAACATTTGGTAAGAGCAGTTTTTAAAGTATGACTGATTGAACCCTATAGCTTTAGATGGTGTAGAATACACGAGGGACAATATTCCCCAGACCCAGACCACAGGCCTAGAAAGCCATCCACTGTTTCCTCTTCCAAGTTCCAGGAAGAAGGAAAGGAAGAAGGAAATGTACCAGGATTGGGGATGAGATGAGCAATTAAATGTCAAAAGAAAGCTGCTCTGTTTCTGAGTCTCACTGAAGTTAAGTTTTAGATTGGACCTCATTCCATTTGTTGTCTGAACATACTAAAATATATTGAAAGGTCACAAATTCAGCAAACCATGAAAATAAACACCTACTATATGCTGAGCACTAGTAAGTGTTTATTAAGTGCTTACTGCATCCTGAGCACTATACGTGCTAGGCAATTTGGGGACATGTCATTTCTAATCTGTACAACAGTTCCACATTTTATGAATCAGAAACTAAGGCATAAAGAGGATAGCTGAGATGTCCAGGGGCACAGGGAAAGTAATTGGTAGAATGGGAGTGTGTGGCCACTTGTCTCTGGCTCTGAAACCTATATCCTTTCCACTGTACCACACTGCACACGTGTTCCCATCAAAAGCCCTTTCATACTTCCAAGTTTTATTCTGGGTACCCTGCACAAGTAGTCATCATTTTGCAAGTAAAATATGGGGACATGATATAAAACATGATATGACAATGGTGCAGAATATTTGAAATCAAGCCTTTCCTGGAAATTCACTTAAAAAGGATCATTATAAACAAACAGCAACAGCTAGATATTCTCTCTGAACTTGTCACTCTCCTCCCAAATGTTTGCTCTGGAGCTCCAGAATCTTGAAAATGCTTCCCTGCTTAGTAGCATTTTAGCCCAAGTTGTATTTTCCTGATTCTACACAGCATTTTTTTTTTTTATGGATAGTGGATGCCTGCAAGAGTCTGCTTAAGGAACATTTAAGTGCTGATTTACATGGAGCTAGTTATTCATAACAGAGCCAACTCTTGCAAGAGTTAATGGGGTGTTGATCACAAGCATCCCAATCCTGATCAATGGATAATTCCTCTCCAGTTTTCTCACTTAACATCACTGCCTTGGAATGCTTTAAATAGTCTTACAAATAATTTGTTTATAGCATTGTTGTTAGTTTAATTGAGTTTTATGTGAGAAGCTGTCCAACATCAGAGAAATGAAATCCCTCCTCTTCTGTGTAGAACAAGGTCTCTGACACTTGATTCATGGATGTACTAATGGACTTGAGAAGCATTAAGAGGATGTCATTTCTCATTGCGTTTCTGTTTCAGAAAATGAATCTCTTGAATTATGATCTTTCTCCCTGTCACTTGACTGGGAGAAGAGATAAAACCTGTATAAACAAATTCTCTTTTCTGTGCTGAAAGCAAGAGTTCTATGTGTACAACCTACAGCAGACTGGGGCCCTTCTCAATTCATTGGGCTTCACCAGCAGTAATTTCTCAGTGACAAAACCACCACAGTGAGTGAACTGGAAAGAGATGAATAGTGGAAATAGTCACATTGATCCTTTATCTTTCTGGATTCCATCTCTAGAAATTTGCAGTGTTTCAGAAAAGACAGTCTGCCCTTTTTGCAAAGCAAGAACCAATGACTCCTGGTAGACATTATTCTCCCTCACTTTTTCCAAAGCAGGTTAACCAAGACTTTCACAGAGATTCATTTTTGTTGAGAAATGAAGGTGAATAGGATAGAATTTGCATCCAAATCTGGTAGCAAAAGTGTCCTAGTAATCAAAAAGATAGAGACATCCCAACATCTTCCCTTTCAGCTAATTTCCTGCTCCAAAGATACAACATAAAACATAGGAAGTGCTTTGACCCTGCTTTTGTTTCTAGTTTTCCCACAGCAAAATTTTGTAATTGTATCCAAACCATAAAATGCATTTTCTTCCTCAAACTTTATTACATTTGATGGGTATTGTTGAACTGGGGCACTGGTGCCTATATACAAGGCTCTTTCCTATCAACTTGTCTGTCCACAGTTTGTTGTGTTTAAAGATTCATTTTTAAAAACCACTGTCCCCCACCGGGCTGTGGCTGTATTGTTTTGTTTGTGTCTGCGTGGGATACATTGCATCACATTGCAAGCCAGCTCTGTGGATGTGAGATAATTACTTAGCACAAGCAGCTTGAAAACATCGTCTTCTGTATTATGTCATCCTGCCTCATAATGCAATTATGTGTATCATGATCATTTTCAAAAAAGAAAAACCAGCAAATTCATGTTTGTCCATAGAACAATGTACTCAGAACTTTGTGTTGTGAAACGAGGAGAACCGACCACCTTTAAGATACCCACCTGCCACTTAAAATGACTTAGTTGTAATTAGTCATAGTCTAGACGCTGCTCTTGGTGTGCGGGGGTCAATTCAGATGTCATATTCTTTTGAATAAATCTCGCAGTCATATCTGACAAAAGTACCTGGGAATAAAGAAAATATCATCTTTGGCCACAATCAAGCAGGCATCTCTCTTCTTTTCCTTGATACTTAGCTCATTCTACATGGTGATTGGATCACAAGATCTTTCTGTATAAAAATAAAAAACATCCTTTGGTTTACAAAATAGTTATTCTAGGCTTGAGGCCTCTGAATAGCTAATTCAATAGATGGGCTGCATCTGATTCACTTTGGAGATGTAACTTTGAAAAAAAAATTTCTGGGGTCTCTCTGACCCCAGAGAGCTAAGAGTACCCAGCGGAGATGGTATACACTAAAGCATAAAGCCCCCCCCCCCCCAGTATGCTGGCAAGAAATGTGTTGAGTTCTTAAATCTTCGTTTGGTCTTCTGTTCAGAGTTTTAATTGCAAATGAATTTATTTCTCCAGCTTAAAGTTCTAATTTCCTAATAGTTTCCTCTGCATTTATATAATCTGTAGTGTTTAGGCAACCCCTGTTATAAGTTTATTAATATTATGTAAGTGTTGTTCTTGTATTTATGTATAGTGTATGTATTGTAAATATACTCAGAGCTTTTTTCCTTTTACTGTAAAATGGTGATTTTTTTTTTTTTGGGCCCTATGATAATGTAAAGGGAGACCCTCCTAATGAGATTCTCTCAGAGGACGATTATTCCAATCTATGCTCAGAGATTTTAAATGAACAAGTGTTACCGTTTTTAATGGTGTCTCAGACATGTTCTGTTGGTGCATTGCTTTTCTGTATTTAACTTTCCTATGAATTGAGCTGTGAACCGAAATAGAGTTTAAACCCTTAACTGTATGCATTTGTATAATTATCTGAATGAAGGCATGACGGTTAAATAAAGCATTTTGTATGGAACAAAACTCCCTAATTATTATCAGGCTGACTCAGACACTTTGGAAATCATAGTTATTAACCATTCTAATTAAACCTTTGTTATGAAAAGTTTTACTACTTGTGTATAGTAATTTGAAACATAGAACAAAATAGAATCTGTACTAAAAAAAAAATGAGATTTTTATAACAATCAGCACCTAAGGAGGCATTCCTAAACAATATTTTAGTGGATATAAAACTAAAAAATGGCTGGGCATGGTGGCGCACACTTGTAATCCCAGCATTTGGGAGGCTGAGACCGGAGGATCCGGGTTCGAGGCCAGCCTCAGCTACCTAGTGAGGCCATCTGCAACTTAGTGAGACCCGGTTTCAAAATAAAGAATAAAAAATAGGGCTGGGGGTATAGCTCGGAGGTAGAACGCCCCTGAGTTCAATCCCTAGTACCGCAAAAAAAAAAAAAAAAAAAAAAAAAAAAATGGACCAGAAGTATTAAGTGATACGAAAGATACATCTTTCAGAGCCCAAGATTGAATCTCATGATCCATGATTTCTTCAGACTCTTTGTCATTTAAGTATGAGTGATTCATGTAGTACATGCTACAGCTAGCTGATCTCTGTAGATTTTTAAGAAAATTTAATTATAGAGGCTTTTGAAAATAAGGCAATTAATGAGCAAATATTTTTTTAAATAATTGCTAAAATAAGCTCTTGAAAAATTCAAGTTTCTTACTATACAGTGTCTTTCAATTAAAGATCTAGAAAAATCTATTCTAGAAAAGGAATAGTAGTATACACTACTGGGCAGTGTCCTTGGCATTATATTTGTTCTCTTTATTCATTACAAAAATCATGAATTAGATGCTGTCCATGTCCTAATTTTACAGATGAAAAAGTGAGGCACTAAGTTTAGGCAATTTCCTGTCTGGTTGCAGGATTAATGTCCTTAGCTGCTAAAGGGACATGTGTTGAAGAAATGGAGAAAGGACGGGGAGTGGTGAGCGAGAGATGAGGTGGGAGAGAGTGAATAGCAATGAATATCATAGAAACATTCAACAGATACTTTTGATTATGTATGAACAAATACATACGAATCCAGCAAAATAATACCTTCACTTCGTACTCAGCAAAGAATCAGAGAAACCAATTTGGGCTCACTACCAACTTAAATCCATTTCTCAATGAACACAGTTCTGTGGCATTGTTCTGTTGGGTTCAGAGGAAATGGAGAGAGCTGTGGAGGTTGCCCCCTCACACTCGCTCCCGTCGAAGCCCACCTCTTCATATCACTAGGAGGCTGGGTGCACTGTTGCCCTGACCTCCCCAACCCAAGCCTGTTTGAATGCTACAGAAGGGTCTTGGGGAAATAAAAGGCTCCTAGGTACTCTCTCAGTGGTTACGACACCAGCCTTACAAAAGAAATTACTCACTGCAAGATTATATGTTTCTTAAAATTTGAGGCAAGGAAACCACTAAGTCAGTCTATTGCTTCTAAACTATGTGTACAGCTTTCAGTTGTGCCATTTTAGAAATACTCATTTAAGGAAGAGGCCAATACAGTAGAAAAGTCTACCTTATGCTCTGGGGAGGCATGATAATGCAAGCTGAACCTAATCCACTCACTTGCTTCCTTTGGATATGACTTTGTAGCAAAATGGAAAGTTGGACATTAGACTTACATGTCTTTGGCCCATCTTCTGAGAGTTCTCTTTGGGCCACACAAGGAGCCAAGCCAGCTTGGCAGCTTTGTTTTTATTTGTATTTCATTCCCCTCAGGAGTCTTTGTCAGACAATAAACCAAAGAGACAAATCTCATGGAATATAGTACATGATGTTGTTTTACTCTCAAGGTAATTTATTTGTTGATACTCCTTCTACCAGATGATTACTGAATGCTTCCACAATAGCTGGAATTATACAGGTGCTAGATAATTCAGTACCTTCCTCAAGCCTTATCTTTCCTCTGGGTGTTTGGCCATAGCTATGATTTCTAATCTAAACATTGATGGTTGGTTCAATTGTTTCTTGTTCTTTCAAATTTAATGACTAGAAAATGACAACATGAGATAGTTAAAAGTATAGAAGAGCAATGTGCTTAGGATTAGAATACCTTGGGGCTCTATCAAAATAAACAAAACAAAAATAAAAAAAACTTCAGTGCTAAAACAAAAATTATATTCCCTAAAAAAAAAAAAAATCATTGTAGTCCCACATAGCCACTGAGGGTTTTCACGGTATATATAGAATATTGTCTTCCCACCAAATTTACATGTTTTCCTTTAACACAATGAGCTCCTTGTGCTTTGTCCATGAGCTGCCTGGATTTAATATATTTCTCTCCCAGCAGTGTAATAAGTGTAATTTACATCGCATCCTGTTTAGTCTAAATTCACCAATGAACGCCTACACAATGTACACTTGAAAGATTGTGTGTTGTTGAAATAAATTACATTTTCCTTACACAGGAACAACTTTTGCAAGATCTTTTTTCTTTTATAGATCCACTGTGTTAAGTGAGAGAGACAGAGACAGAGACAGAGAGTGCCAGTTCTACAAGGCCATGATGACATCAGCAACATCAGATTTAAACAAGTAGGCTGAAAGCAGGTTGACTCAGGAAAGTCCTGGAATGGTTCAAATAGGTACATAAATAGCATGAGAGCCCATTCCTCTTACTGTAGCTAGTTTACACATACATACTGTGATCTGTCGTCTTGAAGAGGATTGCAAGGTACTGAAAGTCTGTGCCATGCACTACCGTGATGCCCAGGTTCTTAGAGTTTTCAGTCTCTCTCAAAGATACAGGGCAGTCCAGCATCTCAGGGGTGGTCTTGCCACTGCCTAAGACCCCTCCACACTCTTTTTCTTGGGGGAAGGGGACCACAGATTCAACCCAGGGGTATTCTACCTATGATCTACACCCCTAGCCTTTTTTATTTTTATTTTGAAACAGAGTCTCACTAAATTGCTGTGGGTCTCACAAAGTTGCTGAAGCTGGCCTCAAACTCATGATCCTCCTGTCTCTACCTCCCAAGTACTGGGATTGCAGGTGTGCATTATCGTGCTGGCTATACGTAAGCTTGGCTATAGACCAGATCTTGAGGTGGATGTGGCCATGGAGGTTTAAACATATTCCTTCAGTGTGGATTTTGTTTTATCCTTGAGGTTTTATTATATCCTGAGTCCAAAAAGACTTCCCAGAAGTTATTTTGCTATAAAAATAGACATGTTTATAAAAGTAACAATTCCAAAGCTTAATTCCTCCCTAACCTTTTACTTCAATTTACAAATATTATTTTATAAATCTAGCAAATATAACATTAGTTTTGTTTTTGTTTTTGTTTTTGTTTTCAATACTGGGGATTGAACTCAGGGGCATTCTACCTCCTGTTTTTTATTCTTTATTTTGAAACAGGGTCTTGCTATGTTGTGGAGTCTGGCCGTGAACCTGCAATCCTACTGTCTCAGTCTTCCAAGTACTGGGACTACAAGTGTGTGGTAAATATAACATTAGTTTTTAAGGAGCTCATAATAAATTCCTCTCAACATTAAAAATTGAATCTATAAATTTTATATATCTGCTTTTTCTTTTAAGAACTTTAATGGATTGAGAACAAGCAGTCACAATAATTAAATATGTTTGTAAATATTAAACTCTAAAGATGATGATTCTTAAATTCTCCTAGGTGTTCCCAACTTGCATGTAAACTTTCAACTTAAATTTTTAAAAACTCAAATAATTGTTTAAATTATATATTTTAAGTTAGGTTACCTTCCATTCCTATTTCAATCCATAAGGTCTTATGCCAATTAAATATAAATATACATATATATGTATATGCACATATATGTATATACATGTATATATGTATATTTCTTTGGCTTTAATGCTTTTTGATCTTTTTTTAGGGAAAAAATCCTTAAAACAATTCACAGTTTGAGAGCTCTGAATTAATACCAAAGCTCATGTATAAGTATTTAGAAATGGCTTTCATTTGATTATGACTGACTGGACTTAAAAAACATGATAAAGAATCATGAGGCTTGGAATGGCAGCTTATATACAAAATTCACTGCAATCAGAAAATAAATTGCTTTCAAGGAAAAATGTGTAGCTCTTGCCGAGTAGGTAGAATTGTAAACGAGAAACTTGGTGTTCTAATCAGAAATGTTTTCTGTCCAGTTGGAGCATCCTCGTGAATTAGTAGCCTATCCTTGTGACAGTAAGCCCCAGGCGCATGAAGACATGAGCTTATTCAAAGAAAGCTCTCATAGCCAGGCCAAGTGGGAACAGGCCACCAACTCATGCCATTGGTTGTTTTCTTTCTTTCCCCAATACTAATGTACTTTACTTTAACATTGTCATTTCCTGTCTTTTGTGAATTCTGTAATAGTAAAATCTCTCAGCCCAAATGAGCCTAAAAATGTTTTGTATTCTCTTTTTTGCTTCATCCTCTACATTGATTTTGCTGTCTTTGTTCACATGAAACCAAAACAATAGTCTTTTTATGATGTGTAACTGTGACAAATTTATTCATACGATGCTGACTGCACCATATAAAGTTTTTAGATTTTTTGTGTGTGCCATCAGCAGCTAATCATGAGCTGGTTTTTTTCCACCATAACCTTGGGGGAACTACTCCTTAGACATTTCCTTGGCCCTTATCTAGGGACAGTGATTGGTAAAACTCTTGCAATGCATGCATGGGAAAGCTGGCATTTTCTGCGGATCTCTAACTGATGGAAGGTGTGGACCTCTATTAAAACTTTTAAGACATCAAAGACGACAAAAAGGAAACCTTTTGACTTTTTTTCACAGTTTAATCTCACAACAGTCTGAGTATGTAAAGACTATCACTGGACAGAAACCAGTAATAAAGTCCAGAAGTAGATAAAAGCACAAATAGTGAAACCCAAGTATTTGGAAAGCTCTGTAAATCTGTTAACCAGAAGTTGCAGTTTTATCTTTACGTACAGGTAAGTCTCAAGGTTAACTGCTCCATAAAGCTCCAAACAGGCACTGGTGTTTGGCATTTCTTCATTCACTTCCTTATCAGCTAAAGTGGGGTGCCTCCATTATATTTATTTCCCACTTCTTTGGATTGTAATATTGAGAGCTTCCTCTGCCTTAGATTTAAGAAAATGCCATTGGCCTGTTAGCAATAGTTCACAAATACAGCACTTTTTTTTTTTGGTGGTGTTGGTACTGAGAATTGAACCAGGGCATTCTACCTCTGAGCTATACCTGCAGTCCTTTTAAATTTTTATTTTGAAACAAGGTTTTGAAGGCTGACCTGGAACTTATACCCTCCTGTCTCAGCCTCGTAAGTACCCTGACTACAGGTGTGTGCCACCACACCTGGTGTACAAATACAACATTCCTGAGGTGAATGTAAAGTTGAGAGTGGCTTCCATCAGTCGATGATACATGTGATGGTGGCATTTTTGATTCCCTAATGAGAATGAAAAGAAGGCTTTCCGCCAAAACTAGAAATAGATTCTTGTCCACGTGTGCCAAGCAAACTAGGTAGAATGTTATAACTCTCTTTCTAGAATAGAGAGCTCGAGAAAGCCACTTTTAAAAAATGTATTGTATTGGTGCACTGCCGTCTCATATCATGATGTAGTTCAGAATGATTGGGATGTACATACCAGGAAAGCCACTTTTGATAAAATATAGTGGTGGAACTGAAGTCTTAGTCTTTGTTACAGAAGGTTAAAGTCTGGTACTTAAAATGTTAGTGCAGAGGAAAAAGCATTCAATTGAAGACCAGATGGAAGTGGTTTTAGGTACTGGTTATTTGGGTTACTAGCAGAGCGATGCCTGCAAGTCCCTTGGCCCAGGAGACGGATCTCTGGAGGTAGCGATGCCGCCTTCCCTTGGGGTTGGGATATGAACATGGAATGTGTTTCAGGGCACAGCACAGAGTCTGGCACAAAGCTGGCCTTCAGGAAGGGCCCCTCAAGCTCATAGAGGAAAAGAACTTTCCTCCAGGGGAGGACAAGTTCAGGAGGATCAAATTCTGCCCCCTCCAACCCCTCGAGTTTCCTCCCCACAGGAGCATGGATAACCTGTCTGTTTCATTGACTTGAGTGAGGAGGGGGTGTGAGCTAGCTTGCTCTCTCAACTCGTATCAGAACACCTGTCTTCAGGTCTTGGATTTGTGATCAGATCCAAAGCAAAGACCCTTCTGTCATTGTCATTGTCTTACATAGAGTTTGGGGCCATTTCCTCTTTGATCTACTAGAAAATGAAAAGAGTTATTTTTGCTTGCTAGTATGGGCTTTAAGATTATGATGTGAGATGGCTATAATGCACCAATTAAGGGACATTAAAAAAGATTTGGGGACAAAGGATATCACACCTACTTAAGTGTGAGACAGTACCTGTCTTAACCCTATATAGGTTAGTAGCTACTTTACTTAAGGGCCAGCTAATATACTCCCTCTATCCACCCCTCCTCAGTAACTATATTTCCTATTCCCTCATTTGGTGGTTGAAATTATACAGTAGACTTCATTTGTCTAAAGCTCTTTATCAGCTACTAAATAAGACTCAAAGGGCAAAAGTCACACCTCAATATGAATGTGTCTATAAATGTATTTCAAAGAGTAGGTTTGGAGTAGGAGAAAGAATAAAGGCAAATCAAAACTCTGAACTCCTCTTACTTTGCTACTTTTGTGATGGTGGTCATGGTTGGTTGTGGTGCTTGAGGGTTACAGAAGTGACAAGGGACAGAAAGAGGAGCTTGCAAAGGTATGAAGGAGAGATCAGAGCACTGGGAAGTGATCTTTACCTAATCTATAGGGGTTTTACTCCAGGAAATTCTGCCTAAGAAGTAAAGGGCATATTATTCAACGAGAAGTTCACTGTTGAGTAGAAGGAAGTTTCCAAACACATACTCATGCACAAAGGTCCACATAACCTAATACTCAAATGCACTATTCCATCTAATAACCAGATGGAACATATTGATAAAAGATATTTTCTACAGATTGTGTTATTGAAGGCACACATCTTATTTGGAGGACTCTGAGCTTATCAAGCCTATTTAGTTTTCACTATTCGATTTGCTCTTAGGACACAAACTACTACCAAATGCCAGAATTTAAAGGTAAAAAAAGGAGCAAATGGGAGGAAGATTGGAAATGAAAAGGGCAGGTTGGGAGGATTGAGCTTTATTTCTGTGAACTTTTATTTTTCCTGTAGGAACACCCTCTGGGGTGTAGTCAAGAACTGATCAAGGCAAAATAATAACTAAAAAAGTCTTTAAAAATTGCTAATACTTTGCCAGGAATATCTACATTATGCACACGGCATAACAAAGTGGACTATATTTATCTGAATAAATTCCCTTGATGTCTTTATGTCTTCCTAAAGCACACTGTCATTTTTCCTCATGTTCTTGAACAGAATGGTAGGTACTCAGCACATACGAATGTACTGAATCCAGTAGGATGAATTTCATGATGGAGAAATTCTATGCGAAAGATGAATATTTTTCAGTTATGTAAATATCTGGCATACAAAATCCAGTCCCACCAAATGTCTCTTCCCTGTTTTAAACAAAATCCCTAA
This sequence comes from Graphiurus murinus, assembly GCA_004027655.1. NCBI lineage: Eukaryota > Metazoa > Chordata > Mammalia > Rodentia > Gliridae > Graphiurus > Graphiurus murinus. Next base: position 57,801 of record PVLC010001206.1, on the reverse strand, counting down.
GCCATAGCTAAAGAAAAATTTTCTCTATTTTCTGGCCCAAATCCTCATGGATACTAATCATGTCTTTTTCTTCTTCACATCCTGTATAAGCACCTTACCCAAAGCCTTGGGCACAGTATGCCCTTGCAAACATGAATCAATGTCTCAGGAACATTTATCACACACCAAGCACAGTGCTTTGAGCTTTATACTTTTGTTACTTTTATATTCTCAAAAATCATACTAATGTTATCCCATACACACAAGGAAACTGATGTCCACAAAGTTTTAAAAAATTTTCAAAGGTCATGTGACTGGCAAACAACCCCAGAACACAAGCCTGTGTTTTAACCACTATAAGCTAAGTGACTCATCAGTTATAGGTGTTGAGTTGTACAATGAATACACAAACAAAAGAACTTTTTTTTCTGAAAAAAAACTATATAGGTAGAAACTTAGGATTCAATGAGAAAGATAATACACCCAGGCTTGGTGAACAACCTTCCAGCTGACTAGCTGTGTTGGCCTTGAGTGACTAGATCAGGCTTGCTAATCCTCAGGTGCTTTATCTGTAAAATATGGTGAATCCCTTCAATGATAGCTCACTTAAATAAAAATATGGGCCCTGAAGTTTGGGGTTCTGAAATGTTAGTTCTCTCTTTCATCCTGCACATCCACATAAAGGTAGCTCTGTGTAACTCTAATGAAAGCAGAAAGTAATATTTGGAGGCGTTATTGTTGTTTCTGCTTACTTAAATGAAGTACCTGATCTTTTATTTGCAATATGAGAAGCCATTCATTGTTTCAATACAATAGATTTTTAAATAAATTATTGAAATAAGTTAATACACATTTGTCCAAACTTGTCGTCTTTCTTGATGTACATTGGTTCCTGAATTTTACCAATGACCTTTTGTTCAACAGAAAAGTGAAATAAACCCTGGACTTTCCCAGATTAAAAATACACATAAACCTGGAAGCAGCCACCACAGAATATCACTGTGCAAACATGATAAAATGCAGAAGTAGATCATTTACATTCAATGAGTAACAAGGTATTTGCAGGAATTAGCTGTCCTTGACCAGCCCAATTCTCTTCATATGGCTTATGCTTTCACTTTTTTGATGTCTATAAATAAACATTGCTTGTCGTAATGTGTCCTGGTGCAACAATCAACACAACAGCCTATATTTTATAACTGTGGGCTCCAACTTAACCTCAAGGGAAGTTGAATCCTTTCCTCTTGCATATGGACTTTCAATTAGCATTGATAATTTGTTGTCGTGGCTCAGTTACCCACAAATTAGCCCTCCCATTCTTTGGTTCCTCTGGTCACCTTTTGGGGGTTTTCATTACATTATGAGGCAGCTATTTTCCTGGAGAAAAAAGGTGAAACAAATATCTAAAACAGCAAAAGCATGGGTGTCAGAAAAGGAGTAAGTGTGGAACAGTTTCTTTCTGTTTTGCCTCTGGAAAGTCAGGAAGGTCTGAGGACATTACACTTATATTTCAAAATAAATGTGATCAACAATGATGGCAGCAAACTATACCCACAAATCTTAATGGAATTTGGAAAGCGTCTGTGAGCTTTTAGCTCCCAGACATGGAGTACTTACTTGGTATCTCTTATGCTATGTGCATGATAAATATTGTATCATTTAATCTTTGGATATCCCTATGAGGTGAACATGACTACACTGATGTTAAAGGTAAAGACCCTGAGGCTTAAAAAAGTCAGAGAGACACACAGTGAGTAAGTAGCAAAGCTACACTGTCTACCCCCAAACCAGACTCTTAATCACATCGATGCTGCCTATAGTCATCATCATCCAGTCTTAGTCAGAATCTACATCCTGCCCCCAGTGAAAATGGCTTAATAGGTAGTGAGCTCCTTTTATTCAGTAGTAAGTCAATGGCGTTAACTAAGTCTATCTGCCTGATTTTATTTCCCCCTAATTTTCCTATGCTATGGAATTTTCTTCCTTTATTCTGAGAGTTTAAAATGAAAGGAATTCTTTTAAGAAGCAACTATGAAAAGTTCAATAGGTATTGTTGATGAACTAGAGATAATAATATCTATCAGACACTATAATAATCAGCAAGAAAGTAGAAGCAAAATCTCTGCTCTGATGCATTTATTCAGTGAATACTTATTGAGCACCTATTTTTCTTAAATCAGGTCTTGGCTGGGGATGTAGCTCAGTGGTAGAGTGCTTGCCTAACATATGTGTGAGGGCCTAGGTTCAATCTCCAGTACTGCAATCAATCAATCAATCAATCAATCAATAAAATTTCATTAGACAAAGCAAAACCAGATCTTGTTTAGAAATAAGGAGTTAAATAGTATGTATGGCCTACTTACCACACTCAAAAAGACTATAACTCTATGAGAAAGCAAGTTAGAAGACACAAAGTGGAATGTAATGTAAGAACTCCTTTGCATGCCATATAAATACATGGTGTGTGTGTGTATGTGTGTGTGTGTATGTGTGTGTGTGAGCGAACCTGAGACTTAATTCAAACTTGGTCATCATCAGGGAAAACTGGCAAGAGGTGACAACTAGCTGCACAGAGTCATAAAAGGCAAAATACAAGTCAGTCAGGTGATAGGAAAGGTGAGAGGGGAATGAAGTGTCTAGAAAAAGGGACAGGAAGCTCGTTGTTTAGGAGAAACAGCAAAAGGAATTCATTATGGCTAAAGTGTGAATAAATGCTCTCAAATTTGCAGAAAATTTAAATTAACTAGGGTACTTTGAAAACTCCCCAGTGCCCAGGTTGCATTCCATACCTATCAGTTAGAATTCTCTTTGGTTGAGATGCCAACATCAGTAATTTCTAAAACTCTTTGGGTGGTTTCAATGTGCAGCCAAGTTTAGAAACCAGCGATGTAGAGTAGTAGTTCTCAAAGAGAAGTTCAGAGACAGGTAGTTTCCACATCAACTCAAAACACAAATCCTGTGCACAGTCCTGGAAGAGAAGCAACAGAGCCATTAACACAGAGATTGTCTTATCCCGCCCCCAGGGTTTCTGATTACGTTAGTCTGGAGTGGGACCTGAGCATTCATATTCCTAAATATTTGTTATATTTTTGGATGTCTAGTGTCTGAATTCTCCTTGCTATTTGAGGAGTTCCTGCCTTTAAAAGTTTCATTGAGCCGGGCGTGGTGGTACACACTTGTAATCCCAGTACTTGGGAGGCTGAGACGAGAGGATCCGGATTCACAGCCTCAGCTACTTAGTGAGGCCATCTGCAACTTAGTGAGACCCTGTTTCAAAATAAAGAATAAAAAATGAGGCTGGGGGTGTAGCTCGGAGGTAGAAAGCCCCTGTGTTCAATCTCCAGTATGAGAAAAAAAAAAGTCCCATTGAGGGGCAGAGCCCATCATCTTACAAAGTCAAAAAGATCCAAGCCAGCCAGGTATGGTGGCAAATGCCTCTACTCCCAGTACTTGGGAGGCTGAGATAGGGATATCACAGATTCGAGGCCGGCCTCAGCAATTAGTGAAACATTCAGCAATTTAGTGAGATCCTGTTTCAAAAATAAAAAATAAAAATAGAGCTGGGGTGTCATCTCAGAGGGAGAATACCTCTGGGTTCAATCCCCAGTAAAACTCTCTCTCTCTCTCTCTCTCTCTCTCTCTCTCTCTCTCTCTCTCTCTCTCTCTCTCCAGGATGGGGGATACATGACACTTCTTTCTAGTCTTTGATTCTGAAGAAAGTGGTATGAATTAAAAAGACAGCAGAGGATTCCTTTCAATAGAGGAGGCAATGTCTGTGGTTTTTAGAGTTAGCACTCCAAGAAGTTGTCCATTGTGGCAGCATATATTTGGGTTTATCTTGGTTTCCAAGTCTCTTTCTTTTTTCTCCCATCCTACCAAGCCTGTGTTTCTGACTGTCAATTCTAAGCTGCCCCAGATCCTTTCAATGTGTTTTTTCTGTATATAAGCATGTACTACTTTAACGGATAAAACAGATGAGTATTCCCACATCCATAGAGCTTACATTTTGCTCAAACAACCTAGAGACATTCTCTGTTGCTTATAACCTTAAACTCTGATTGCTGTGAGGCATTGCCTACAGAGCTAAAGGATGCCCACAATCATTATGTCACAGTTGGTCCCATGGAAGCAGGCTCTGAGAGGAGACAGAGTTTAGCCTGCAGCATGTTCATTAAGAAATACATTGGGGAGCCAGGCGTGGTGGCGCACGCTTGTAATCCCACCATTTGGGAGGCTGAGACCAGAGGATCCGGGTTCGCGGCCAGCCTCAGCTACCTAGTGAGGCACACCGCAACTTAGTGAGACCCTATTTCAAAATAAAGAATAAAAAACAGAGCTGGGGGTATAGCTCGAAGGTAGAATGCCCCTGAGTTCAATCCCCAGTACCGCAAAAAAAAAAAAAAAAAAAAAAAAAAAAAAAAAAAAAAAAAAAAAAAAAAAAAAAAAAAAAAAAAAAAAAAAAAAAAAAAAAAAAAAAAAAAAAAAAAAAAAAAAAAAAAAAAAAAAAAAAAAAAA
>PVLC010001206.1:0-53207 GCA_004027655.1 Graphiurus murinus | reverse complement strand
GATCTGCAATCACCAGATGTGGGCTACTCTAAGAAAGATGGGAACTTGCACTTTGCAACATAGGTAATCCCTGGAGGAACCTAACAGCTGACAGGACTATTGGTTGATGGTGCTCCCAGCGGCCTGGGCAGCAAATCTGCTCTCAAAGGGGGATCTTTGCAATGTCATTGTGCCCTTCCTTACTACTGCTATTCAACACCCCAAACGGTTAAACAAATAGGGAAAATAAATGAGATATAAGGATTAGATCAGTTAAAAACAAAGTTGTCATTTGCACTCAGTAAGATCATAGAAACATTCTAGAAGCAATGAGGCTTTACAAGATTACTTGATAAGTATCTACATATAAAAACCAATAGCCTTCAACATCAGTAATAACCAAGTAAAAATCATAATGAAAAGATCCAATTTACAATAGCAATGAAAACTCGAAATAGATACAAAGGGAAACATTTAAAAATGATATTGAAATGATGTGCAGGATCATTATGAAGAAATTACAAAACATGATTGAAAGACATAAAAGAAGACCTACATAAATGAAGTGATACCCCATTTTTAAGACAAAGAAGACCCAATAGCTTAAACATGTTAATTAGTCTATACAATGCAATTTCAAAAAGAATCCCAACATAACATTTTCCTTAGACTTCATAAATTAGTACTGAGATCCACATGAGAGAGAAAAAGTCTAAAAATAGTCAATTTTAATTCTAGGAAAGGAGAACAATTTATCATGAGTAGGAATAGGAGAGATAGAAATTGAATCCAGGTAATTTCACTGAGAATGCAAGTCAGTAAATGTAATTCATCACATAAATAGAACTAATGACCAAAATCACATGATCACCTCAGAAGATACAGAGGAAGCATGTGACAAAATCCAACACTCATTTGTGTTAAGCACAATTATCAATAGAAGAAGCTTACCTCAACATCATAAAGGCAATATATGATAAATCCAAAGCCAACGACATATTAAATGGGAATAATCGGAAAGTTTTTCCTCTAAATCAGAAACATGACAAGGATGCTCACTATCACCACTTCTGTTCCATGTAGTACTTGAAATCTTAATCAGAGCAATTAGGCAAGAGAAAGAAATTAAAAGGATACAAACAGGGAAAGAAGAAATGAAATTATCTCTGTTTGCAAAAAACTCAGCCAGAAAATTTCTAGAGCTGATACACAAATTCAGCCAAATAGCTGCATACAAAATCAACTCAAATTTAGAAGACTAGTGTAACAGACTGTGAGAAGACACTTGCTACATATAGAAAAAATACATAATTTAGAACACCACCTATAAGAAAATGACAAATATACCAACAGAAACATAGCAAGAGATGTGAATAGGCCATTGAGAGAAGTTAAAACCAGAATGGAAAAACACATGAAAAGATGCTCTCCCTCACCAGTAATTGGCAGAAATCAGATTCAAAATAATATGAATAAAACTCAACACCTGCATTGGGAAGAATAAAAAAAGTCTGACAGGTATCAATCAAGTAAGCAGACAACAAAATCTTTCTTACCATACTGATAGGATAGATAGTATACAGCTATACTGGGGAATGACTATACAATATCTAGAGATGTTTAAAATGTATATACCTGGGGAAGGAGACGGGAAAGCCCACCAAGTGCTGTATGCATGTATGTCACCATCACTGTGAACTGCAATATGATGTGAGACTGTAATGCATCAATAAAGTATATTAAAAAACAAATTCAAAAAACAGAAAAAATATGTATGTGCCTGGCACATTAGCGACTATATAAAATATAAAATGTGTATACCCTCCATAACCTCCAACATCTCACCCTGAAGCTGAACTTAAGCCGTTCATTATAATTACTTATAAAGCTTTTAAGAAACAGCATCAAACAGTGCAAATAAGTTTATGACCTTACACGAAGGTATCACTGCTGATCTCACTACCATGTATTGGGAGGAAGAGGGAATGGGGTAGGATACAGAGGGAAATACAAGAAGTGATATGTGCACGTATGTATATATCACATTGAATATATGATGTACAATTATAATGCACCAATTAAAGTATATTTAAAAAGAAAGAAATAGTCCCAGATATTTTATTTTAATTGGGCTGGGATAGGACCTTTGAGGACTGGTCCCTAGAGAAACTGACATACATATGTGCAAGACAGGAACATGTGTATAAGAGCCAGTAATCAAAATGGTTTATCAACACGGGAACGTCTGAATAAATTGTGACATCTGTTTATCTAAAATAATAAGTATATATGAATGTACATACACATATAAATGAGGGAAAAGAGAGTTGAAGCAAGTTTGCATGTTAATGAGAAAATGGGAAGACCTAGGAGAGATGGAAGTTACATGAGGATTGACTCATGGAGTCAAGTTTGTGATGAAGGAACATTTAAGGCATGGTGGTGCACACCTGTAATCTCAGTACTTGGAAGGCTGAGACAGAAGGATGGCAGATTCAAGGCCAGCCTCAGCAATTTAGCAAGACCCTCAGCAACTTAGCAAGACCCTGTTTCAAAAATAAAAAATAAAATAGGGCAGGAGGTGTGGCTCAGAGTTAAGCCCCTGGATTCAATCCCCAGTACCACAAAACAAACAAACAAACTACCTGCTTTGGACCTCAAAAGACTAAGCATGGAACCATAATACGACCCAGGTCTACCACTCCTCAGCGTCTTTGCAAAAGAATTAAAGTTAGAACACTATAGTTGTACATGCATACCCATGTTTATACCAGTGCAATTCACAATAGCCAAATTAGGGAACCAACCCAGGTGTCCCTCAACAGATAATAGATAAAGAAAATGTAGTATATATACACTGGAATTTTACTCAGCCATAAAGAAGAGCAAAATTATGTCATTTGCAAGAAAATGGATAGGACTAGAGCATATTATTCCAAGTGAGGTGAGCCAGTTTCAGAAAATCAAGGGTCATATGTTTCCTCTCATATGTGGAAGCCAGAGAGAAAACAGGAAATATAAGGGACTTTAAGTGGAAAGAGGGATAAGTAGAATAATGGAAGGGGACTGGTGGGGAGGGGAAGGAGGAGGGTTGGAAAAAGGAAATAGTTCAAATGATGTTATGTCCATGTATGAAAGTATCACTAGCAATCTCACTAACACGTACAGGGAAGGAGGAGGGGAAGCAGGTGGGATGCAGAGAGAGACATACCAAGTGCTGGTGCATGTATGTTTGTATCACTTTGAACCTCACTAAGATCTATAATTACAATGCACTAATAAAAGTATGCCAAAAAGGAGGAGGAGGAGGAAGAGGAGGAGGAGGAGGAGAAGGAGGAGGAGGAGGAGGAAGAAGAAGGTGGGGAGGACTTTTGTAGAAGGAATTAAATCACAAGCAAAGGACTTTGTCTGTAGAAGATCTATTTATGGGGGGAACACCTTCTCTTCCACCTGACAACAGCAGAGGAGCTGAGAATAGAAATCTGCATTCATTCATTCATTCATTCTCCCAATGTCACCCTGGAGTACGTGCAATGAGTTTGGGAAGTGAGGCCAAGCAGGTTCTGCCTGGGATGGACTATTTTCTCCATGAAGCAAGGCAAATGATCCACGGAGGTGTGGCCAGGAGAAGCAAGTAGTATGGCAGTCACCAACAGCGTTTCTAGAACTCAAAAGTGTTTTAAATTAATCTTATTGTCTTTCCATGTACTTCTTGGTTAACTTCATAAAGTGTTTCCATTTTTTCAAATTAACATTCTCTTTTTAACTTTTTTTTTTCATGTCCAGAGCCAAGTTTGTTTGCTTCCACAGCTGGCATTTTGTCAACTATGGGCAGGCAGGGCAATCGTATGCAGAGGAATCCATTTCTGCATGTGTCTCCCAACATCAGACACACAGATGCATCTTGGAATAATGCTAACCAACTAGACTTCATAGTTCCTAATATAATGACTTCGCAATTACTCATGGACAAAAATGGAGTTATTTCTGGAACACTGTTCACATTTTCAGCTCCATTGGCATTTAAAAATGGAGCCAAAGCAATTGAACACAGCAGAGGCAGAGTCCGCACTGTACATCCTGACTCAGAACTGAGGCCATGTATCTTTCTCCAGGGGTAGACTCAAAGGCTTGAGCTCTCTGAATAGGCCAGCCAGCAGCATATGGATAGAATATATTAAACAAAAGACCCAATAACACGGCTACAGTTTTTGAAGGGCCCGAAAAGAGCAATTGAGCTATTTTTGGCATGAGCTTTTTTACAAGGAAAGAAACCATGAGAAAAGGGGGATCTAAAAATGTTCTCTCACCGGAGACCTATTACCAATTGCACATACAGTCGCTGAAGTTCATACGCTACACCTGCAGCATTGTGTGAGATAATTATTTTATTCTTTGCTCATTAGAACAAACAGACCTCCCAGAGAGTAATGTGCTTTCTTATTTTTTTAAATAGATTTATGGACTCACAATATTGAATACCAAGTTTTCTGTGGGTTACTGAAAAGGCACAGAGGGATTCTAGAACAGACTGGTTGTCAGAGTGCAGGCGCCTTGTAGCCAAGGAAATGGACTTAATTTAATCCAGGTGACTGGCTATTCAACAAAATCTTTTCTTAATTAATGGTACCTTGACCTCTACTTGTGGAGTCTCTTTCATGATCTCCATTTCTTGCAACTAACTAGGCCTGTTTTCCCATACAACTTCCCACAGCTTAATTGTGATAGAAAACCTATTAAAAAAACAAAACAAAACAAAACAAAAAAACCTCCTTTAATTTGAAATATATCCAAGCGGCCAGGAAGAAGTAAATGTTCTCTGTACCAGTTTTATGAAGACCATTTTCTCCCATATTAAGATTGTGAAAGACAGTTTTGGATCCTCCAGAATCTCAGCAGAGACACAGTAGTAACAGATGTTAAAATAAAGAAGATGCAATTCTAAGATGGCCCTCAAGATTGTCTACCCCTGTATATAATGGCATATACACGTTATTCAAACAATAATCTAGGGGTTTCTTTGAAGGGATTTTCCAGACATAAAGTTCTTAGTCAGCTGACTTTAAGTTAAGGAAATTACCGTGGCTGTGCCTAGTTTGACTAGCAGAGCCCTTAGAAGGACTCAGAGAGATTCTTCCATTGGACTTGAAGAAGAAAACTGTCATGCTGTAGAGAGGGCTCGCTAGAAAGTTTAAGCCCTAGGACTACAAAGAACTAAAGTCGGCCAATAGCTAGTGAGCTTGGAAGAGAACCTGGAAGCTCAAATAAGATCACTGCCCTGGCCAACACTCAGATTTCAGCCTGGTTGTCTCTGAGCAGAGGACCCAATTAAGCCATACCCTGATTCCTGCCCCTCAGACACTGCAGGCTAATAATTTTGTGTTGTTTTGATCTACTGAGTTTGCAGACTTTTGTTATGTAGCAAAAGAAAAGTAATATGCTAAGGGAATGCTGATTTAGCTTTAGACCTGAGGGCAGAATGTTAACTTTTTAATGTGGTCTTGTAGTTCTCAAAACCTCCTTATGAAATATCCTTTTTTAGAGTAAGTGACTGCAGCTGGAAGTGGTGGTGCACACTTGTAATTCCAGTACTTGGGAGGCTGAGACAGGAGGATGGCAGCTTTGTGGCCAGTCTTGGCAACTTTGTGAGGTTTACAGCAACTGAGTGAGACCCTGTTTCCAAATAAAAGATAAAGGAGGGCTAGGGGTATAGCCCAGAGGTGGAAGGTCCCTGGGTTCCATCCCCAGTACCACACAAAGTAAATAAATAAATAAATAAATAAATAAATAAATAAATAAATAAATAAATAAACAAATAAATACAGTCATTTTCCACTTCTAAACTTTTACCACACCTTCCTTAACTTTCTAAGCATTTCTTACTCTATCAAAACCCAAGTTGGGGCAACTTCAGGCTGTAAACTTCTTGAAGTTTCTCTTATTTGCTACTGGAGCATACACAGTATTTGATAAATATGGTTTTAAATATGTAAGTGATCACATAGCTAATGGAAAGAACCCTTTCCCCAGGAGGGGCTGCCAAAAATTTCTGAACAAGGAAGAAGGCTGGTTATAAACTTATCACATTTTTCCCTTTATGGCCTTAGAGTTGGAAATGGCAGGAACGTGAAAGCTAGCGGCTTAGTCTCAGAGCACAGGGCCACAATCAGAGGATTGGCCTGAATGTGTTGTCTTGACAGTCACTAAACAGCGAGAAGACCCTGGGTGCCTAGGAAAGGTCATTGGGAGGAAACATCAGTAAGCAGAAGATGTGTTCACACTTCTTCCTTAGGATTTGTGGTCACCGAGGAGCAAGAAAGAACACCATCTACACGTTGGGTTAGAGGACAAAAACCTGGCTGGAACAAACACCAGTTTGGTGGACATGAAAACTGGCTGGAAGGAACACGGGCCCATGACCCATCCACTAGTTGACTCCACTAAACCACTGGGTCACTGCTCAGGTTTGGAGAAATCCGAAGGAAATCATTTTTTACTAGATGAACAAGCTTCTTTTCACTCCACAAATGCCAACTTCTAGGGTCCAAGAGGGTTTAACCTCCTTCGCAACCCGCTTCCAACTTTTGCAGGCACCTGAGTTTCAGGGAAAGGGGAAGTGGCCCGCATGTAGAGGTGGGGGCCCAGCTTGGCGGGAATGGAAGGGGCGTGGCCACACAGATAGCGAAATGGGATAGGTGGAATGCGGGAGCGTGGTCCAGGAGGAGAGAAAGGGATGACCCACATAACAGAGGCTTGGCAGAGACTAAGGAAGGAGATGCAAGGCCAGTCTGAATGAACAGGAAAGAGGGAGGCGCCCGCGGGCAAGCCTAGGGGCAAGCCAGGAGGGGGACCGTGGAGGGAGAAGAGTGGTGGGTGCCAGAGGGAACGTACTAAAGTCAGCGCACCTTCGCCACTGCCCAGCTGGTGGAGGCAGGGGCGTGGTGCGGATGGAGCATCAGGGTGAGATCTCTGTGGAAGAGGTGAGGCGTGCTGGAGGGGCCCTGGTTAGGACCACACATCCATCGTGGGCACCAGCGTGCTCAGAGCAGCCGCAACGAGAATGCAGGGCAGGTGGCCGGCGGGGGTAGGGGGCAGCCTGGAAACAAATCAGCTTTGCCCTGGCAGTAGTGTGAGGGCCAAGGCAGAGCAAGGAGGATTGGCTCGGAAAAAGAGGGGCGTGGTAGGGCCGGGGAAGGATAAAGGTGGCGGAGAGCTGGCTTCAGGAGTCTGGGAGCCATCTGAACTCGAATAGTAGCCCAGACCAGAGGCGACAGTGGGCGACACTGGGGGGAGTGGGGTTCACACTGAGCACACGGGCACAAGGGATGGGATTCGGCTCCTGCTGGAGGCGCCAAGTTATGCACGGAAGACCATTGTTCTCTGTCTACCACAGTTCTTTGTCTCTCCCCAACGTCTCTACTTCTTCCACGATGCTTTGTTCTCGCCCACAATTCTCAGGTCTCTAAATCTCTGGTCTCTCTCAATTCCATATTTCTCCTGCAATTCTCAGCGACAACTCTCGGAATACGAGGTTAGGGTCCTTGATAACTGGTGTGCAGTTCTAGCTGGACAGGTATGGTGGGACAGGAGAGGGCATGGTCATGAAGGAGCAGAGATGGTGTGGCCTCGGAAATGGGGACATGGCTCAAACATGAGTGTGGCCAGAATCTGACAGGAATGGGCCGTATGGAAGAGGTAGGGAGAAAAGCATGGGGTTCTCTATCATACCCACAATTCTGTTTTTTGCCCCACAATGCCTTGTGCTCTCCCACGATCCTCTATTCTCTCCCACAGTCCAATTTTCTGCTACCATCTTCTATGCTCACTCACAGTCCTCCATGCTGTCCCACAATTCTGCATATCCTCCCACAATCCACCACATTCTTCCATAATTCTCTGTTCTTTTCCACAGCATTCCATTTTTACCCAACATTTCATAATCTCCCAGAATTATTTGTGATCTCCTGTATTCATCCCACAGTTCTTTGTGATACCTCACAATGGAAACTGTGACCTTGGCAATGGCTGGATGAGTGACTTCAACTGGAGAAGCAGATTTGCAGCATTGTGGGGGAGAGGGATGGTGGTCATGCAGGAACAAAGTGGTCTTTTCATTGTAAAAGTGACCAGTGCTAAAAGCTCCTAAATAGACAGATGTCCCTCAGCCCCCTGGATCTGGGGATGCAGTCAATTTCCAGAATTTCTGAGTATACAAAAATACATAGATAATCCTTATTCAAAATGGACTAGACTAATATTTGCATATAACCTACACACATCTTCCTGTATGCTTTAAATTATACCTAGATTACTTATAATACTAAATGCTATGTAAATAGTTTCTTTACTATATTGCTTAGGGAATAATGACAAGAAAAGTCTGTATAGATTCAGTACAGGCACAATTGTCTTAGGTCTAACTACAAGTACCTGTCAGCAACTGTGTAAAGTTTTTACTGAATATTTGGATGCAGTACTGAATATGAAGGGTGGACACAAATATTCTAAGATCTGTCCTCTTTGTAGTTGATCTTGAAATTCAAGACTATGCAATGGAAATAGTAAAGTCGCTTCCATGATTAGGCCCAGAGTTTACTGAGGGATTGAGGTTGTTCTTCACATCTGCTCTCTGGAGATTTCTGCAGTTGGTGGGAATTCTGTTGTTGAAGATAATTACTCTTTCAACAAATATTTATTGAATGACTCTCTGTGCCCAGCATGAGTTACATGCCAGGGACAAACTCATAAATAAGACACACTCTCTTCCTCAAGAAAGTACAAGGCAATATAAAGTATGTTTTAATAGAGGCACATCCAGGGTGCCACGTGGGGGGTTTAAATCAGCTGGGAAGTTCAGTTTGGGCTGTCTTGAAGATGGAGTATTGAGTGGAAAGGTGTGAGTGGGGCTAGATGGTGAGAAAAATGATGACGGGAGCTGGGAATGCAGAGCATGATGGCACACAAATGCCGACCACCCAGGGACCATAAGTGGGTCAGTGTGGCTGGAGAACAGGGAAGATCTTGTAGTGAGTGGTTGGAAGTGAGATTCCAGACATACATAGATGCTTGTGATCTTTAAGATAATGGGGGGTGGGTGGGCACTTGAAAAATGTTACTCAATTTCATCTCAGTGCCATACATATTATTAGTTGAATAGGAAAATGTTTTGTCTTACTTCCTTTATCTATAAAGTAGGAATAATGGTATGTTGTTCACAAAGCTATAAAAATTAGTGACAACATATGCAAAATGCCTAGCATATATATATATATATATATATATATATATATATATATATATATATATATATATATGGACTGAGTGAAATATATCCTAAACCCAAATGAATAAGGAAGTGGAGCATTTGGGAGGTAATTTTGATTATGAGGGTGAAGCCCTCATGAATTGAATCAGTACCCTTAAGAGAAACCCTAGAGAACTTTTTAATCTCTACCATATGAGAACACAAGAAGTCTGTAGTCTGCAACCAGAAAGAAAGTCCTCACCAGAACTCAACCATACTGGTACCCTGTTCTTGGACTTCTGGCCTCCAGAGCCATGAGAAGTCAATCATTTAAGCAGCCCATGCTCTGGTACTTTGTTATAAAAGCCTAAACTGACTAAGGCAGACTAGTAGCTGGAATTTTGTGATCAACTTATCTTTAATGTAACTCATGTATTTTGCATTTGGTGTTTAGACTCCAGGAAGTTCGAAGTTAAATGTTATATTATTCAACAAAATTTGTGTAGACTTCATGGCCAGCATATATGCTATCTCTAATATTTTAATTACATTAGCTTTACTTAATATTCAGTTCATTGTTGTAAAAACACTCATCTTCCTTTAAAGAAGATGAATAAGAAATGGATGGATGGGTGGATATATTGGTGTCCTTGTAACTTTGATTATAAACCAAGTTCAAAATTAGTGGTTTAAAACAACAATCCTATTTTAGCTCATGTTTCAGTGGGTCAGTGTATTAGTCAACTTTCTATTACTGTAACAAATACCTGAGATAATCAACTTATAAAGAGAAATGGTTTGTTTGGCTCACAGTTTTAGATGTTTCAGACTAGAATCAGTTGGCCCCGTGGCTTTGGGCAGCACATCATGGCCGTGTGTGTGATGGAGCAAAGCTGCTCACCTCGTGGCCTGGCCAGGAATCGAAAATGAGGAAAAACATAGAGCAGGGATCCTATTCTCCCCTCCAGGGGCACTGCCCCAGTGACCTAAGCCCTTCTACTAGGCCCCACTCTTGAAATTCCCACCACTTTCAATAGTGCCACGCTGGGGCCCAAGACTTTAACAAACAAGGCCTTTGGGAGACAGACAGGATACAAACTGGGGCAGTCAGCGATATTTGCTCTACCGAGTTCAGCTTCTCTCTCCTCCATTTAGTATCTGTTGGACTCAGTAGCATTTTGTAGTTAGCTGGCCACCAAGCTTTTTGTTCTCTATTGGTTATTGACAGGAGCAAGGAAGGTAACTGGGCTAGCCTTGACTCTTTCACCTGGTGGACATTGCAGGGTTCCCAGGAAAGACAGATAAGGAAAATGCACAGTATAAACCCTTTCCGGTCCCTTCTTCACATTTGGGAATGTGCCACTGGCCAAAGCAGGTAATGTAGCCAATCCCCAAGCTAAGAAATGAAGAAAAGAAACTCCGTCTTTAATGGGAGGAGCTGCAAAGTCATGTTGCAAATGGATGAGAAGAACAGAAGAACGTGTGCCTTTTTGTTTTTGCAGTTTACTACCAGCTGGGCTAGCTCGGACTCTTTCACATGCTGGTCTTCATTGCAGAGTTTGCTATGTTATGTCTCCCTGGCTATTATCCAATAATGTCTTACCACTCACACTCCCACTACTTGAGGATCTCCAACTTCCTGCTGAGTCCTGAGAGTCCATCTCTGAGAGTCTCCAAAGAATATCTTATTGTTCTTAGTTGCCTCCTACTTAAAGATATTTTTCTTTGCACCAGCCTCCTCTCCCCTCATTGGTAACCAAGGTCTGCCAGATGCTGCTGTCCTCATGGGCATTAAATTTCCTTGCTAACGCCAGCTTCTTTACCATGTATGTACTGGAATCCCTGAGGCACCAAAGCTAACTAATGTGTCACAGCACTGCTAGAAGAAAGCCACGTGGAGCAGAGTGGAGAATTTGGAAGTTTTCCAAAGAGGCAGATGACATGATAGATGTGTATAATATAGGAAGATGGTTTTGGCATTAGCGTAAAAGTTAGATAATAAATACTGTATTCAAGTAAACAGAGATGGGAATTTGAGGTCAGAGCAGTAGTGCTGGTAAGCTCTGGAGATGACCTAGTCATGTCAGAACAGTTGGAATGGAGAAGACAGAGTGGATCCAAGAAGCATTTACCTGGTTGAATACACATTTGTCAAATATTTATAAAATGTCAGTTTCATTGCAATATATATTCTAGGCCCAAGAGATGCAAAGTGAGCACAGTCCTGTGCTCCTGATAGATTTTGGAGGTGATGAATGTTCTGGAGTATAATACAGCTCAGAAGGGAGAAGGGAGTGCCAGATGGGGCCTACTTGCTTAGGGAGGGCACTCTGAGCATCTCCAATGCAGAGGCACAAAGAGAACACATCTGTTGATGGATACAGATGTTTCTTCATTATGCAAAGTGGGATCAACCAATCACAGAAAGTCAAATATGTTTTCTCTCATATGTGGAAGCTAGAAAGAAAATAGAAACAGAAGGAACTTCAAGAAGACAGATCACTAGGATAGTGAAAGAGGATCAGGGGAGGGATGGAGAAAGGGGACAAAGGATGACTAGGGAAGGAAGTAGAGCAAATGATGTTATGTTGATATGTGAAGGTATCACTATCTCACTAGCACGTACAGGGAGGGAGTGTGGAGTGAGGTGGGATGCCGAGGGAACCCCACCAAGTGCTGTGTGCACCTATGAAGCTGTCACTTTGTCCTCACTACGATGTATAATTATAATGCACCAGTAAAATTATTTTTTCAAAAAGAGGAAACATGAATCAGTAGCCTTGGGAACATGGCAGGGAGACATTTTTAGAAAGAGAGGCTTCAGGTGTTAAGCCAGGAGCTTCAGTGTGAATTGCTGGTGAAAATGGATCGACTCTTCAATAGGGATCAGGAGGACGGAAGCCAATTTCTTCTCTTACAGAATTTTTTGGCTTTAACTCTTTGTGTGATGGAAGTGGTTTTGCATGCATTGCCATTCGTCACTGACTAGCTTAGCCATATTAGACTTGAATTCATGCTTTTCTAAGCCTCAATTTCCTCATCTTTAAAATAGGTACAAAATGATATTCTAATAAGGATATTGAGAAGAGTGGGTATTGACTGGCCGCAGAGATTAGACCGTGTTTCTAAAAGTCGGGTGTGGTGGCGCATGCTTGTAATCCTAGTACTAGGGAGGCTGAGACAGGAGGATCTGGGTTTGAGGCCAGCCTCAGCTACTTAGTGAGGCCCTCTGAAACTTAGTGAGACCCTGTTTTAAAGTAAAGAATAAAAAATAAGCCTGGGGGGTATAGCTCGGAGGTAGAATGTCCCTGGGTTTAATCCCCAGTTCAGCCAAAAAAACCCAAAACAAACAAACAAACAAAAAAACACAGACAAATAGAAAAAACAACAACCATGTTCCATGTTTCCAGCCTATGAAAAAAAGATAATAATAATATCTTCTGGGAAGAAACATGGGAAGAGGATCATATTAATGAACAGGAGAGGAAAATTGTGAGATCATTTTGGATTCTAAGATGCTGTGTGACCTTCAGGTGGAGATCTCTGGTCATTGTGGGTTCCATGGGTGTGGACTCAGGCAAGTGGTTTTGCCTGGAGACTTGGATTTCAGAGAGCAATGGTGGAGAAGTAGAGTGCTGAGTACATTTTTATATAGGTTGCTCTGATGTGCTCCAAGATCTTTTCTCCCCTACTGCCCACACAGTTGTCACGGTTTCCCTAAAGCTGAAAGTGAAGCTCATTAATCCGATCTTCATCATTTCTAATCCTTCTTCCCCTGGTGCAGGCATACAGACCTGCCTGTGTTTGCCTCTCACTCCAGAGGGCCATAAAACAGGTGTCCTGGCCGAGGCCCTGCTGCAAACAGGGCTTCCTGGACTTTGCCCTCTTTTCTATAGCAACTTCCAAGTTCCCCCCATTAGGTTTCCATTTGTTCACTTCTATTTTTCTGAGGAAGTATACACTTCCCCCATTCTTCCACTTGCAAATATCATCATCCCTAGGGACATGCCTAGGATTAATTGATTCTTGATCCTGTGAGTTACTGTCATGCAAATATACACTCATGTGTGTTTAAACATTACTGCATAATGGCATCATCAGCCCCAAACACAAGGGAGTGTCCACAGAAGAGTCCCTCTCCTCACCTTTCCCAGATAATACTCTCTGAATCGCTGGGAGAGGATCCACTGAGTCAGGAGCTGAGCAGGCTTTGCCCACTCTGGCACTGCCTACTCTCCGGGTGCAAGGCCACATCCACTGTGGGTATCTAACACACACGCCCACACTCCTCTAGCTTCCAACCCTCCACATCAAGAACTTCAGTTGGCTAACTGAGACATTTTCTGGCCTGAACCCTACAAAGTATCCACACGACCTTTCCTACTTAGGTGGGTCCCTGACTTCCTCTAAACCGCCAACCCTTGAAGTAACAAGTTACATCCAGTCACCTGGACTTCCAGGATGGATTTTATAACCATACCTTTCTTCTCTCCTTTTTTGAATCCTTCACCCCCACCTTCCCCTTATATTGGAAGACTGGTCATTTTCATTTTTCTCTCATTTGCCATTAAAAGAGCAGCTGAGGGTGTGGGTAGACAGGAGGAATTCAGCCATGGACTCAGATGACCCAGGAGCTCATTTCTCTACTGAAATTTCTGCTCCTGAGTAATCAGCTTTCTCCTCTCTGCGTGCCTTCGTACCACATCTAATACTGTGAACTACTTCTTCTACCCCAGCCTCCTTTAGCCACCTCTTTTGGCTGTGCTAACTCCCCTGTCCTAAGGTTTGTAACCTCTAGGGAGACTTTGCTGGAACATCACCACCTCGATTGCCTCAGCCTCCTCAGCTCTGGCCCCACTGTCGAGCCTGCATAGATGCTTAAAAAATATTTATTAAGTTGGCACATACCTTTCTTTGTTCTTTCACCATCCTGCCAAGATTAAATGAGATAATATATATTAAACTCCACCCATATGCAACCTTGATTTATCTTACTTTTACTATATTTCAATGCTTTTTCCCCTTCTAAAATCATCTCCTAAAGGAATTCTCTAGAATGTGAAATTTCTTGTTCATGGTCATCCTAATTAGTCTATTTTGATTTCTCAAAACCAATACCACTTTGCTTTCCTTTTTTTTTTTTTCATGTACATTTTGAATATTTTGAGCATGTCTTTATTCTTATCTGAGACCCTAATTACCTTACCACCCTGAAACCAATGTCTCAAGGAGTGTAGCAATTTGTCTGAAAGTCATTGGGTTTTTCTCAAACTACGTATCTTTATCAAGAAATCTGAGAGTTTTCATAGGATTCCTACCCTCTCAACCCAATTTTATTTTAGATCTAGTCATCATTTTAGATAAAAGTTTGTTGAGACTGGATATGTTGGAACTACTAAATTAAAAAGTCAAGAACTCCTCAATACTATATGTTTCTCAAATGAACTTCAATTTCTTTGTAATTATAAAGCTGCAACTTCAAATTTGCCAGAGAATTAACTTTCTTTGTTTTCTTTAAATCTAATACAAGTTCATTTTCCCTAGGAATAGTGGGAAATCAATTTTAATTATCTGGGGTTCCATCCTTTTCCCCCAAAGTTTAGAGATAGTGGACTTTCATTCCTCTGACATTATTCCTTCATTTATTCATTCAAGAAATATTTATTCAGCACTTATTATGTTTATGTTCTGCTTTAAACCAAAGGTCTTTATTTTTTTTCCTAAATGTATTGAGATATAATTCACAGCATGTAGAATTTACCATTTTAGAGTGCACAATTCAGTGACTTCCATACATTCACTATGTTGTGCAACCATCACACTATAATTCTAGAACATTTCCCATACTCCAGAAAGAAGCCTTGTACCTACTCGTGGTCATGTCTCAATTCTCCCTCCCCCTAACTTCTGACAGTGACAAATCTACTTTATGTGCCTATAAATCTGCCTATCCTGAAATTTCACTTAGATAGAGTCCTATGGCATGTGACCTTTTATGTATGACTTCTTTCACTTAACAAAAATGTGTATGCCTCAGTAGTTTAAGGAACAAGCAACTTCTGCATTGTCCTGTCCAGCTCTTTAGAGGCCAGCATTGGAGATCAGAGCCCAGGACGTGGCCCATTCACATCCATGTGCAGCACTGTTGCCTGCATTGCCTGGTCTGTATCTGTTCCATCGGCACCAGGGGACATGCAGTGGAGAATGGCTGGGGCCAGTTGGGGATCCAAGTATCCTATGACATCCTGGCCATAATGTTTAATCGCAGCATCCAAAGGATACCCCAGTTGCATAAAAGCAAAGTACTTTCACATATCTTTTTATTTTTCAGTACTAGGAGTTGAACCCAGAGGTGCTCGACCACTGAGCTACTTCTCCTTCTCCAGCCCTTTCAATTTTTTATTTTGACACAAAGTCTCACTAAGTTGCCCAGGTTGGTTTCAAACTTGTGATTGTCTTGCCTTAGCCTCCTGATTTGCTGAGATTACACATTTGCACCACTGCACCTGTTGTAGTTTAATTCCTCTTACAGAAAACATATTTTAAACATTACTACTTTAAAAAGAATCAAATGTACCTAATATTCGAACATTTCTTGCTATCTATTTTGTGTCATCCTACCCCAATCGAATTGTCTCATTCTCCTAAATCATGGTTAAGTCTTCTCATGTTAAAATAAAATAGTACCATTACAAGATTGGAAAGTATAGATACTATTACTTTTAATTTATGGAAAGTATAGCCATAATTACTTTTAATTTATATGTTTGTACAATGACAAAATCATCTAACAGCACATTTCTCAGCACATGTTCCAATCATCATGATGTATATCTATATAATGGGATTAAGACTCATTTTTTAAATTCATGGGCTACTTTTACTATTTCTATCAGTGGATCTAATCAAAGTCCCCAAAAGATCACTTAAAAGAGCAATAATGCAAATGATCAAGGAAATCCAGGCTCACTCAAAAGTGTCCCATTTGACCTGAGGAAGTTGCACTGTTTCCTAAAATTCCCTTTCCTCCCTTCTCCCTCCCAACATTCCCAGCAGCATCTGACAGAGTAAAACAAAAACAAAACAAAAGACAGAGTAAGAGAAAGTTTAGTGGTCCTACTATTTACCAATCCATAATCTTGAACCAGTTCATTAATATCAATGAAACTCATTGCTCTCATGTGTAAAAATGGGGAATAGAACTCCACTTCCTGGGTATCTGGGGAAGTTCAGCTGGAGCAGTCTTTCTAAAGGAGCAGCAAAATGCCTAGCAGTGAGGCTCTTGTCAAAAGTCCTTTTCTGTTTTCTCATGGCCATGGCTGGGCCCCTCAAAGAGACCACCCTGGCTGGTGTTGAAAAGGCAAGTCCCCAGGAGAGTGCTCGGAGAGAGCCCATGGCAGCCAGCTCCATCCGCGCAGCTTGTCTTTAGAAACTCTGTTAGCTTTTGCCTCTGACCATGATCCATCTGCTGCCTTCCCTGCCGCTGCTTTGGTATCAGGCCAAACACATGCGCCATTTCTCTTCCAACTTCCTGTACCAGAGTCAGGTTCTCCCCAGGCCCACAGGGGTGTTCCAGTGCCAGCCTCCCACCTTGGCTTCACTCCCAACCGTGAGACTCTGACCAGGAGGCTCTCTGCCTGTGTCCTCACTCCCAATTCCTCACTTGCAACATTTCCTACACTAGCGATGAACGACAGGACCAAACATCAGCATCCTACTTCTTTTCTTCTCCTCTGACACATTCTTCTTTTCCCTTCTTCCCACATTCCACCTCAACATATTCTTTTCTTCCATTTTTTATTTCTCTTTTGACATTGGAGAGGGAGAAAAGAAATCTTAGGAAACCATGGATACCACTAAGTATTTCCAGAAATGATTGATTAGTGTTAAGTCTGCCAAACTGAAAATAATCACAGTTTCTGGCACTCTCTTGAAGTTTATGTAGACAATACTAAACAATTGCATTGTTGCATGAGAAAAAGTCCAATGATAATTTTTGCAGAAAAATCTGACCTCAGTGTCGTGTATCCTGTGTCCAGTCTCCTGAGTAGGTGCATCACTCTGCATCTGAATGTGGAGACTGGTCAACTTTATTACCTTACTTCCACATTCCCACCATTATATATAATTGGAATCCAAAAGATAAGGGGTCTACCTTTAGCCAGAAGCTTGTCACAGAATCTGTGTTATATAGTAGTTAAAAGCCCAGTTCTGGGCTATGGGGATTTGATGGACTAGCTTGTTGAACATGAGAAAATTTAATAAAGTCTTAGTTTTGTATACATAAAATAGATAGAATGATATTTATTACCTCAACAGATTCTAGAGCACAGTAAAGTACTCAAAAAGCTGTCAGTCATTGATGTAGTTACATTCTTAGCTAAAGTCCAAGAATGTAATTATAAACTGAGAAGTAAAAGAATACATATGTGATACATAAAGATATGTGTGATGGTTTGGATCTAGAATGTGATCTCCCAAAGCTCATGTGTTAGGCAATGCAGTAATGCTCAGAGTTGAAATGATTTAATCATATGGCTCTGACTTTATCAATGGATTAATTCATTTGATGCATTGATAATTTTTAATGTGCTTTTATTTGTGCATTATAGTCTCACATCATAATGTTAATCATATTGACAATGGCATACATGCACACAGCACTTGGTGTCCCCCCTGCCTCCCCGTCTCCTCCCTTCCCAATACAGAGTACTGAGATTGACATTGGTATTTTCACATATGTACATGTAGTCAGTAGTATTTCCATTAGTGAACCTCAGTCTTTCCTCTCCCCTTCCCTTAGACCACCTTCCTGGCTCCAGTGAGGTTTCTCCTCCACTATCTGGAGTCCCTCTGGTATCCCAGTTACTCTCTAGCTTGTACATATTAGAGAGAATATATGCCCCTTCACTTTCTGTGACTGGCTAATCTCACTTAACATAATGTTGTCCAGGTCCTTCCATTTTCTTGCAAATTACATTATTTTATTCTTCTTTATCGCTGAGTAGAATTCCATTGTGTGTATTTCCCATAATTTTGTAATCCATTCATCTGTTGATAGACACGTGGGTAGGTCCATAATTTAGCTATTGTGAATTGTGCTCCTATGAACATGGGTATGAATATATTACTGTAGTTCTTTGATTTCAACCTCTTTGGAAAGATACCCAGATCATATGGTGGATTCATTCCCAGTTTTCTAAGGAATCTCCACACTGATCTCCATAGCTGCTGAACAAGTTTGCAATCCCACCAACAGTGCTGAAGAGTTCCTATTTCCCTACATCTTTGCCAACAATTATTATTTGACTTCTTGATGATTGCCATTCTGATTGGGGTTAGTCAGAATCTCAGTGTAGTTTTGATTTGCATCTCCCTGATTGTTAATGAGGTTGAACATTTTTTCATGTATCTATTGGCCATTTGTATCTCTTCTTTTGTGAAGTGTCTATTCAATTTGGTTGCCCATTTCTTGATTGGGTTATTTGTTTTGCTAGTGCAAAGTCTTTTAAGTTCTTCATACATTCCAGATATTAGTCCTCTGTCAGAGAGATAGCTGGTAAAGATTTCCCATTCCATAGGCTTTCTCTTTAAACTTGATGGTTTCCTCCGATGCACTGAAACTTCTTAGTTTAATGCCATCTCACTCATTAATTCTTGTTTTAATTTCCTGAGCTTTGGGGGTCTTGCTGAGGAAGTTTCTACCTAGACCTATATGTTGGAATGTTGGACTTATGCCCTCCTCTAGTAGCTTCACAGTCTCTGATCTAACTTCCAGGTCTTTGTTCCATCTCAAGTTTACTACTGTGCAGGGTGAGAGGTAAGGATTTAGTTCCATTTTTCTACAAATGGATAAGCAGTTTTCCCAACACCATTTGTTGAAAAGGCTGTCTTTTTGCCAGTGTATGCTTTTGGCCCCTTTGTCAAAGATCAATTGACTCTAAGTGTGTGGATTTGTTTTATATTGTCTATTCTGTTCCATTGGTCTATGTGCCTGTTTTTGTCATTGATAATTTGAATGGACTTACTGGGAGGTAGTGAAAATTATAGTCAGATGGGGCATGATTGGAGGAAGTAGGTCACTGAAGGAGTGACCCTGGGGACTCGATCTGTCCCCAGTCCCCTTCCTGTCTTTCTCTGTGCTTCCTGGCGGCCATGAGCTGAGCTGTTTTCTCTGCCATGATGTTCTGCTTGGCTTTAGGTGCAGACCAATGGGGTGAGTTGATCATGGACTGAGACCTGTGAAATCATGAGCCAAAACAAATCTTTCCTCCTCTTGGTTGTTTTTATCTGGTATTTTGGTCATAGTGACTCAAAGATAACTACCCTAATATATAAAGAAGATTGTTTGAGACAAGGGTTCTGAGAGTTTAGTGTATACCTAGAGACCTTGCTAACACACAGATTGCTGCTCCAACCCCCAGTGCTTCCATCATAAGTCTTGGATAGGAAAATAAAATTTGCATTTCTAACCAGGGCCCAGCTGGTGCTGCTGTGGCTGTTCTTGCCCCATAGTTTGAGTAATTCTAATTTACAGTCTTTATCTTCTAGAAGAGGAGTTTGGTTTGTCAGCAATGGTTGATACAAAGCATGTACACATGTTCCTATAGCTTTTTATTCATTTATTTATTTGTTTTTGTACTAGAGATTGAACCCAGATGCATTCTAGCTATGGGATACACTCCTAGCCCTTTTGTTAAATTTATTTATTTATTTTTGTTTTGAAGCTGGCTTTCACTAGGTTGCTGAGAGTCTTGCTAAATTGGTAAGGCTGGTCTTGAACCTGTTATACTCCTGTCTTAGCCTCCCAACTACTGGATTATAGACTTGCACCACCACACTTGGCCCTATCGCTTTTTCCTAAGCAGGCAGGGTTGAGATGCTGCTCACTTGTTTTCAGTGCCCTAAATATGGTTGATTATTCTCTTTGGACAGACTTATAAATTGATGCATCAGGAGCTCTACTAGATACTAGAAATATAGCAGTATGTGATATAGGTATTCTCCCTGCCTCCTATAGCTGATGACCTACAGGGGCAATTGGCATTAAACAAATAATTACATAAATGCAAAATTACAGACTCTATGGAGTAAAAGAACTTTGATTCTCATATCAACTCTGTGAGATAGTGTGAATATTCTTACCCCTGTTTTAGAGCTATAGAAAAATGTACAGACTCAAATAATTTAAAGCCTGGCAGAATTCTTAGAAATCCCTTCTGAAACTCAGTACAAATGGAGTTAAAGAAATTCCTTAAAGTCACAAGAGTAACTGGCATCAAAGCTGAGACTAGAATCTTATTTAAATTTCCTTTTTATATTGTCTGAGAGCTGAAAATATGGCCTTGCTATTTTATAGCATACGTGCTATATATAACATACCAAGTATGTTAGTAAGAAAAAAATAATAGTAAGGGAGCTAGCAGACAATATAAATAGACTTTCTGCCACACTGATTTAGAGCATTGTATGATGTTTATAAAATAACTTAATTTCTATTTCTCTTGGTGGCCTGGAAGTCAGCCATTATTCTTTTTTTGTTATATTATTGGTGAGTGGTTTTCTCTCTGAATTTTGGAATACATTGTCAAAAGGATACATGACTGATGGAGTTTTGCTATAAATTATTTTATAATTGGAAATTCTATTTTAAAAGAATCTAATGTCTAATTTTTGGAAACAAGTTACTTTCTAAATGTTTATAAGAATATAAGTTTAATTCTTTGTGAAATACCTCTTAGATAGATATATATTGACCTTGTCAAAATTTTCCCCCAGTTCCAATAACAAGAAGCTAAAAAGTTCATGGAAATTAAATAAATATTCTTTCTCATTAGAACATATTAAAAGACAAGGATGAGAAGCCCATACATATTTAAGGTCATTGATTTTAGACAGCTAAACTTTTAAGTCACATGAAACAAATCCATTACGAGACTATTTTAGCTACAAAAATTAGAGATTAGCCTCAATCAAATAATTCTGCACCTAGCTACAAGAGATTTTGTTTTTATGCATTGCAAATATGTGGGTGTGGGGTGTAAATTATGTGACCTACACTACCTATTATATGATCGCAGGGTCTCGAAGGCACCAGAACTAGATTTAAAAAAAAATTAAAAATCAGATAAAGTAGCATCTCTTGACCCAAAAGAAAACATGGAAAGTTGTCTACTCTTACCTCTTATTATGTAGATGAAGAAGCCAAGTCCTGAGAGACAATGACCTGCTCATGATTACAGATTCAATCTCCCAATCCCCTGATTTCCTGTCTGATGTGTTTCTCTGAACTAGGGCAATAGTGTTGTGTTTTGTAAATTTTATTTTCTCCCTTCTCTTCTACTTCATCGATACTCCTTTAACCCAGGCAAGTAGGGAGTTTCTTGGGCATGATGTGAAGGGAGAGAAGAAATTACACAATCAAAGAAGCCTATTTCTGGCTTTGATATTTCCATAAGCCTAGATCCTGGAATGAGACAAAAGATTTGGAACAGTGTACAATGATGTCAGAGAAAGACTTCCTGCCCCAGGCTACCTGAAGATTATCTGGGATGAGGAAGAAGTTCAAAAGGCAGAGGCAGAATTGAAACACTGTTGGTTTCTGGGAAAGAGGCTTCTTCTGACATGCCTAGAGGAAGAGGACACCACAGTCCCCTGAACGCAGCTGGAAGTCCAAAAGCAAACTGGATCTGAGTCCCTAGTTTGGAGTCTTCCGCATTCCAAGACTTGATGGGAAAGAGCAGCACTAAGTTCTCAACCTCCTCCTCTGCTCTGAAAAAAGAAGAAGAAGAAAAAGAAGAAGAAGAAGAAGAAGAAGAAGAAGAAGAAGAAGAAGAAGAAGAAGAAGAAAAAAAAAAAAAAAAAAAAAAAAATGAACAGTCCTATGTACCCCAGGAGGAAGTACATAAGAGTGGAAGATCTAAAAGACGTATATGAGGCTGGGAACGGGGAGGAATGTAGCCATGACTATAGGGATGCGCCAGCTAGGGTGGTGGTCATTCCTCCCTCCAGCTTTGAAAACTGTAAAGTCTCCCCAAACTTAGACCTAATCCTGAGGAATGAAAGGAGTGGGTGAAAGTGGGGGTAGCAAACCACACTGTATTAACTGGGATCAAATTTCCAACCATTTGTCCAAATGGGGAATGAAAATAAATATTAAGTTTAGTTATAACAAAATAAAAATTTCTTCTACAAAAGAATGTGTGGGTGAGGGTTTTTCCTTTTCGTTTTCTTTCTTTTTCTTCTCCCCTTTTTTTCCTTTTTGCCTGCTACACATATTACTGCTTATTTGGCATGAGTGTAATTTTCCCAAGTGGCAAAATAGTTGCTTTTCTTAATTCAACTAAGAAAAATTTTTTTTTAGTTCAATTAGTTGGCATGTAAAGTGGTCTTGAACAACATTTTAGGAAACATGGTAACTCCTTTTTTAAATGAAAAACTGTTGTGAAGAACAATTTATATCTTAAAATATTTTAATGTAAAACTTGTGTTGGTATTGCATTTTAGATTTGAAGACCAACTCAGCCCCCATATATTCCCCTCTCACATCCTGTGTTAGAAAGTTTCCAGAAACTCTTCTGCAGCGAGGGCCTCCAGAGAAGACCTCCCAGCTTCCTTTGGGCCACACCCCCTGCTCACAGTCAGTAGAGCACATTATCATTGAATTGTGGTCCAAATTGTTCTTCCCACTTTTCCATCTCATTATTTACACATTTCAGATGTCCCTGTATTTATCCCTGAGTGCATGCAATTCACTTTCAACTAATATATTTATTTGTGCCCTTCAGAGTTACCATTTATATCTTTTTCAAACATAGATTAAGGATCTAGCTCCCCTCTTATGAGAGTCAGGAAGCAACATACATTGATGGTTAAAGGTTTTGGACTCCCTCCAGCTCCTATCACTTACTGGCTTTGGGTCTTCAGACAAATCACTTAACTTTGTGTGTCTCAGTTTTCTTATTTATGAAATGAAGATATTGGTGGTTTCAACCTCATCAAGTTGGGAGAATTAAGTGTAACCCAATGCACAAAATTGTTTTTGGGTTCTGTTTTTTTGTTTTTGTTTTTTGGTGCTGGGGATTGAAGCCAGAGTCACTCTACCTCTGAGCCAGACCCTTCACCCCTTTTATTATTTATTTTGACACAGGGTCTCACTAAGTTATTGAGGGTCTCACTAAATTGCCATGACTGATCTCCAACCTGTGGTCCTCCTACCTCAGCCTCCCAAGTATTGAGATTACAGGCATGTACCATGCCCCACTTCCAAATATAATTTTTACTTCAGTTTCTGGAAAATAGTTAAGTGATCAAGAAATGTCAACAATTACTTTTGTTTGACCTGGAACAAGGAATTTGCTATACCTTCCCTTCCCTCTCAATATTTCCCCCACTTTGTGCTGTTATTCCTTAAATGTTTGTTAAATATATTCTGAATAAAGTATTTACCATTTGCTTTCAGTTTTCAGTTCTGTAAATGTTAATTAAACCCATACCATATACCAGACACCATAGTAGTTAGAAAATATAATGGTTACATGAGCTGAGGATGGTAGCCCAAGCCTGTAATTGGAGTACTTGGGAAACTGAGACAAGGGGATCACAGGTTCAAGAATAGCCTCAGCAATTTAGTGAGACTCTCAGTGACCTAGTGAGACACTGTCTCAAAACAAAACAGAAATTAAATAAATAAAAAGGGTTGGGAGTGTGACTTTAAGGTAGAACACCTCTAGGTTCAATCCCCAGCACTAAAAAAAAAAGATAGAAATATAAAGTTTAATTTCTGTTCTTCACTTTATGGTATAAGAAAGACTTAAATAATAATTTCAGATTTTGCCAGGCATGGTGGCGCATGCTTGTAATCCCAGTACTTGGGAGGCTGAGACTGGAGGATCCAGGTTCGCAGCCAGCCTCCGCTACTTAGTGAGGCTCTCCAGAACTTAGTGAGACCCTGTTTCCAAATAAAGAATAAAAAATAGGACTGGGGATGTAGCTCAGAGGTAGAATGCCTCTATGTTCAATCCCCAGTTCCACAAAAGAAAAAAAAAATTCAGATTTTCACATGTTGAGTGGGAGGGCCACTGAAGGATTGTTACTGAAGGCTTCCTATAGGAGGCAGCCACACATGTGAGTCCTGAACCACATGGGAGAGTGAGCCAGTTATGGATGGCGGCAGGTCCTTCCAGGCAGCAGGAAAAACCTGGAACACAGGAAGAAGCAACACAAAGTCATGGTATTTGGGGCAGGGGGGAAACGCTTTATGGGAGCAAGGCAAGAGTGCAAATGGAGACTGCATACTTTATATCTAAAATCAAGTTATAAATCAAGCTAACAAACTGCTACATAAAACAAGTTTTATCTTCCTACGTTGACAAAGATAATATCTAGGCAGGCTGGGCTATAGTTTGGAATTCTAGAATTTATTGAGATTCTGAGCTAGAAATAGAATGGCTTCTGGAGAGCTAGCCTTTAGTCCATGGCCTCTGCTAGGCACTGAATGTTTGTGTGCTTCCAAAATTCAGACTGAGGCTCTAATCCCGGGTGGGATATTATCTGGAGATGGCTCCACTGGGAAATAATTAGGTCAGGAAAATGGAGCTCTCACGTTGGGATTAATACCCTTATCTTAGTTTGCTCCCCACCCATGGGAGGGAACCAGTAGGAGAACTTTGATAAGGAACTTACTAGTCTTCAGAACTGTGAGGAAAAAAAAAAAATTGTTGTTTAAGTCACTCAGTCTATGGTATTTTGTTCTAGGACTTCAAATAGAATAAGATACCCACCTTCTTTTCCTTAGAAATGATGCTAATATTTGCCTCTTGGCCAATTCACTCCCAATTTTTATTGTTGTTGTTGAGTCACCCAGTCTATGGTATTTTTTTCTGGAACTTCAAACAGAATAAGACTTCCTACTTTCCATTTCCTTAGAAATGATGCTAATATTTGTCTCTTGGCCGACCCACCTTATACCTGTCCTTCAGAGAATAAAGTCAGGGAAGGGACACATGCCAACTCTATAAAGTGCTCTGGACCATTTGACGAGGGAAGTTGGGATACCAAACATGCATAGAATGGACCAAAGGAGGACGCTTGGATTCTGAGGGAGTTCTTCTGCTTAAGCTGCATAGATTCCTTACCTGTGAGGAGGACCAAGGATCAGCAGAACCAAGCCCTCTAAAGAGCAAATATCAGAACAGTTAATGCCTGAATCTAAGAGTGGTACTGAAGAAAAACTACACTTCTCCATTATGGAGGCACAAAGAACAAGATGAGAGTAGAGTAAAAGGCTGGAATGGTAGATAGAGGCCAAGCCACGAACATCTTCACATTAAGGGGATCTGTACTTCAGTCCATTGTATATGTGGAATCCTTGAAAAGTTTTATACAAAGAGATATCATGATTATGATTTTTTCCCTTAATACTGGGGATTAAACCCAGGGGTATTCTACTTCTGTGCTACACCCCCAGACCTATTTTATTTTTTTTATTTTGAAACAGGGTCTTGCTAAATTTCTGAGGCTGGATGCAAACTTGTGATTCTCCTTTCAGGTGTGTGCCACTGTGCTGAGCATGATTACACTTTTTTTTTTTTTTTTTAAAGAAATGATTTGCTACAGTTTGGGAAGACAAATTGATGGTTGAGAATCAACGTAAAACAGGAGTAAAGTAATGTGTTGAAACAATCCAGGAGGAACTGAAGGTGAATTCTATAGAGATGAGAAATAGAATGAATATATGTCTTGGAGATAAAACTAGAAGGCATTATTGATTGTTTGGAAATGATGGTGCAGTGTGGAAGATGGGGAGGGCCTGAGGACAATTCCGATGTTTTGGTTCAGTGGCTGTGTATTCATTTTCTATTGTTGTCCTAAGAAATCACCACAACGTTATCAGCTTAAAACAACACCAATTTATTTCTCACAGCTCATCTCAGCTGGGGCCCCACTTAGAGTCTCAGGAAGTTGAACTTGGGGTGTTGGCGGGGCTCCAGCCCTTCCGGAAGATCTGAGAATGGATTTCCTCCTGAGCTCATTCAGGTTGTGGGGTAAATCTGATTCCTTGAGGTTGCAGCACTAAGGCCCTCATTTCCTTGCTAACTGTGAGCCAGACCAGTCTTTGCTCTTAGAGGAAGCACACATTTCTTTCTATTCTTTCCACATGGGTGCCTTCCAGCAATATTGGGGTGAACCCCTCTCACACGTCCACTCTCCCCTTTCTGATGGATCCCTCTGCTTCATTGCTCTTCTTGCTTTCTTCTTCTGTAACAAAAGAGAACAATTTTTGCTTTTAAGGTCTCAGATGATTAGATTTGGCCTCCCCAAGAAATTCAGAATAATCTCTCCATCTCAAGGTACTTAACCTTAGTATCATATCTGAAAAATTTCCTTTACCATGCAATGCTACCTACTCAAAGATTTCAAGGATTAGAGTATACTCACTGTTGGGGCAACACTCTGCCTACCGTAGACTATAAAAAATTTCTGTAATTATTTAGCTTAATTGAACTGCTCAGTCCACAGATGTCTCTTGTCTAAATTCAATCAACTGTTTGGTGGGAGAAATTGGGTGAGAATCGACCTTCCTGAGTTCTGGTCCATCTGTGATCTGACCATCTAGTAGCCCCCAACTCTATCTCCCTCAACCCCACCTCTCTATCAAGTCCTTTATTTTCTTCATTGAATCCATGAGATCCTAAAATAAATATGTTCTTAGTGTACATATTTATCATGTCTTCCCTCAAAAATATGTAAGTTCCCAATTAAGCTATCATAGAATAGCGTTTCTGTCTAATTTGTTTACCACTGAATCTCCAGCCCAGCAAATAGTGTTTGGTGCAAAGTAAATGTCAATAAATACTTGTTGAGTGATTGATGATGATAAGATTTGGTCTGAACATGTAAGTCTTCAGAAAAAGAAGCAACACTACAATCCAACATTTTCTTTAGTCTTCATATTCAGCTATCCTCTTATTGTTTGGCCAACTCTTGGTTTCAAATGTGCATGTGCAGTATATCTGTTCAATGCTAATGTCAACATCTACATTGGTGGAGATGCATTGTGGGTGTATTTTCTCTTGATGGTTTATTAAATTGTGCCTGCAAAGCAAGCCAGTTTAACCTTCTATACTGATACATCTTCCATGAATGGTCCTATTAAAATAAATCAGCAGCATTAAAATATAATTTTAACATAATAATGAGTTCTTCCAGGACCAGCTGGACATTGGCATATGTTTATATCTTCTTCAGCATTTTGTTGTAAATTTTACCTCAACTTTAACCTTACTTGCATTGTATGGCTTTGGAAATAAGAGTTGATCTTATTTATCCTCTCCTTTAAATCATAATTATATTAAACCTATTTATAAGATCAGCTGGATAGATATTTCTTAACTGGCCTCCAAAAACATGGTTCTTTGATTGAAAGCCCCAAGCTTTATGATTATTATGGCAAATATACTTTTCTAAGGATTACTTGTTCTTTCTCCTATTACTATTTAAATTGCTTTGGTTTAATTATTCTCTTATATCTCAGTGAACAGAAAATAACATAAAAAATAATTTAAATCTTTCACTCTTCTTTGGGCTTCCATTATAGATCATAGCTATAAAGTTACGTTTTATTCTCTGGGATCTTTTAATTTTTTCTGTTTTTAATGATGCCGATGATTTTTCCCCCAGTCCTGGGGATTGGACCCAGGGGCACTCTAGCACTGAGCTACATCCCCAGCCCTTTTTTATTTTTTATTTTGAGAGAGGGCCTCACTCAGTTGCCCAGGCTGGCCTCAATCTTGCAATCTTCCTGCCTCAGTCTTCTGAGTAGTTATGGTTATGAGCAAGAGCCCTGGCACCTGGTCCCTGGGATTTTTTTCTTAAGTAAGTAGTTGGGTACACATTTTCCAAAGTTACAGCTCATTTATTGGACCTCAAAGTCGACACAGCATTTTATTGGATTCCTGATTAATCATTTATGCAGCAAGTAGGTTGCCTTCTTTTTCCTGTATACTACACTTCTTAAGAAATATAAGCATTTCCTTTCTGATCTCTTACTCTTCTTGGGGCTCACTATGGCTTCTAAACTCAGGTTGCTACCCATATAACTTATAACTTCTATGTACATTTTAGTTCATTTATTTAAAATAAATTCCAGAAGCAGTAAAACAATTACCGTAGTCAACTTGTCAATATCTTCTTGAATATCCAATTTCTGTGATTCAGTTTTTTTTCCATACAGGACAATTTTATAATCTCAAATAAATAAAAAAAAGACTTCTTATCTTTGCATGCCATGTGTTTCTGACTCTCTTTTTCTGGGAACTTAGACATGGGAACTAATTTTGCTACAGAAATGTGCAGGCTTTATATAGATGCAATCTCTTTGGTGAGGAGTTACTCAGGTATAGTGAGCATTGGATTAACACTGGGGGTTGCCAGTGGTGTTCCCTGGAACCTCTGTGATCTGAATGGACTTTTTACAAGCTCTACTGCTCCAAGGAGATTCCATTTTTTAAAAAATTCATTACGTTTAAAGATAATTATAGGGTTGTCTGAGACTGTAGTTCATGAATACCATTCTTTTTCTTTATTTTAGCTTCAAATTCCCTTTTTTGTAGCTTCTCATTCTGTAGAGGTGGCTGCTGGCATGTACCTCTAAAGGCAGCACTGAAGAGCCAACAATGCCAGGTCTGCCTTTAGTGACTGATGGAATAGTTCACGAACCAATTTTATTGTAAACTTGTATATTCGTTAGCTTCACATCACTACAATGAAATGCCTGAGCCAGCTAACTTAAAAAGAGAAAAGGTTTAATGCACTCACAAGTGTGGTGATTCCAATTCCAAGATTAGTGGACTCCAATGGTGTAACTTCTGGTGAGGATGAGGACTGGAAGCACATCATGGTAGGAGCATGTAGGAGCCAATGTTTACATCACAAGCAGGAGCAGAGAGAAAGGAGCAGGTGGAGCCAGGCTTGCTACTTTTCAAACAGTCCTCTTGTAAGACCTCAAGGAGTTGCACCTGAACTACCAAAGCGTTGCCTGCAAAATCCCACCTGTCCCCAAAGACCTAAGGACCTCTCACTGGGCCCTCCTACCAAAGGTTCCGCTATCTCCCAACAGTACCACTCTGAGAGCCAAGTCCTAGATCACAATGGTCCCTAGAAGGAAAAACAGATCACATCCAAACCACAGCAGCTGGTTTAGGAGTAGCGTGCGCAGGAAAAGGGAGCTGGGTATCACAGCATACACCTACATCCTTCAGTGCCTAACACTATAAACAAATAGAAAGTGTGATTCATTCTCACTTTTCATATGTAACTGATTCAGACTTTATTAGATTTCATAATTTTAATACTTTTATTAGTGCACTGTAATTATACATCATAGTGAGGTTCAAAGTGATACAAACATATAAGCACACATCACTTGGTGTATTTCCTTCTGCATCCCACCCTACTGCCCCTTCCTCCCTCCCCACAAGTGTTAGTGAGATTGGTAGTGACACCTTCATATATGAACTACCATCATTTGAACTGTTTCCTTCCTCAATCCTCCTTTCCCCTCTCCCCTCCTTCCTCCTCCGATCCCCTTCTACTATTCTTCTGGTCTCTCTCCTCTTTTATCTGAAGTCCCATTGTTCCCTATTTTTCTCTCTAGCTTTCACATATGAGAGAAAACATATAACCCTTCACTTTCTGAGACTGGCTGATCTCACTAAGCATAATATTCTCTACTTACATCCATTTTTCTGCAAATGACATAATTTTGTTCTTCTTTATGACTGAGTAAAATTTCACTGTGTGGATATAACACATTTTCTTCATCCATTCATGTGCTGATGGATACCTGGGCTGGTTCCATAATTTAGCTCTTGTAAATTGTACTGCTATAAACATGGATATGCATGTAATCACTATAGTATTCTGACTTTAATTCTTTTGGAAAGATACAGAGAAGTGTTATAGTTGGGTCACATGGTAGTTCTATTCCTAGTTTTTTGAGGAACCTCCACATTGATCTCCATAGTGGTTGTGTAACTGATTCAGACTTTATTAAATTTCACAATTAAAAAAGTGTTATGACTTCTTTATCCTTGCCTTAGTCCTTCTAGTGACAATATGCAGTGACTATCACTATATAATAAGCAAGGCATTATTTGATCCCAAATATAAGAAAAACTTTCTAAGAAATTTTTTTCTACCTGTACTTTGTAAATTTTAATTCAATACTAATTTAGATTCAAAAGACACTCAAAAGGATATATTAATTATTTTCCCAAATTCTTATATTTTTCCCCTCTGAGAAGTTAGTTAAGCTTTTCTACACCTTATGTATTTGTTGAAAAGTTACTACTTGGAAATTTTACTCTTGTCCAATATTTACAGTTCATCACAACTTATGCCAAGACTGAATTTCTTTTATTCATTTTCAGGGCTGTGGGCCCAGATCTGGAGTGCAACTTGTTATCAAAAAATACCCCTTTGGGAAATTTAATATATGGTTTCTTTATAAATGATATGATCTCCTTCCACACCAGGTTCTTTTCTATTGGATAGATAAAATATACATAAGATGATACATGTACCTTCTTTTTATACACAAAAATGGGCTGGTTTCCTTAATGCATAATAAATCATAGTCCCTCACCTCTCCAGAGTGCACGGAAGGAGACAAGATGGACAACCATATTATGGCCATAGAAACACATTGTAAAAACTCCTGGGAAACTCAATTTAGCATATTGACAGTTACACATCCCTAATTTCTCATGACTATACCTCTGTTTTCTATACCTTATGGCTCTATTATACCCTCATACCTTATCAGAAATTCTGGGGAAAATTAGGATAAATAGAAAAAGCCATTAAAACCTGGAGAATTCATTAAATAGCAAAATATTTTTACCCTACTAATAAGAAAATTGGGACAATATAACTTTTTAAAAATTAATTCATATTCCAAGAATTTTTTCAAATATTTTTAAGTAGAATGTGGCTAAACTATTATTAGAAATAATAATAATAATAATAATAATAATAATAATAATAATATTACCTCAAGGGGCATGGTTGGACATATCTGTAATTTTAGTACTTGGGAGGCTGAGACAGGAGGATCACAGGTTCAAGACCAGCCACAGCAACTTAGTGAGACTCTCAGCAACCTAGAAAGATCCTGGTTCAAAGTTAAAAAAATAAGTAAAAAGGGCTGTGGGTGTAGCTCAGAGATAGAATGCCCCTGGGTTCATTCTTATTACCACAAATAATAATAATAATAATAATAATAATAATAATAATAATAATACCTGCAGTGGAGAATGAGTTCATATGTGTTGTCTAAAAATGAGAAATACTTATTTTAACTAATTGCATGAAAACAACTGAAAAGAGTGAGCCCTACATCTTGCACTTTCGTAGGCAATTCTGAAAATTTAGAATTGAAAATGGTCTGCTTTAATAGTAGGTCCTAGAGAGATAAAAGGGTTTGGGCTTGAGATTGATAAATAAGGGTTTTCTGGGTTGTGTCTTCTGAAAATTGCTGAAAGCCAAGAGCTGGGAGAATAAGAATAATATAGACAGCTAACGTGGTTCATTGCATCCTGTAGTCACCAACACCTCATCTGTGAGCTTTCCCATCCAAATTGCAACTTATTACTTTACCTCTGAAGGCAGTTAGCTGGCCTTATATCCCAAGATTCATGGAGAAAAACACCCGACAGGTACAATCCATACTGGCAACAACGTTAGGGATGGATAAGAAAGAATACTGAGATAGTAAAGTATCAGCAGATCCATGACCCCTCGTGCACATCTCTCAAGTGAATGCAGAGGTTTCTGTATTGTGTTCTGACATGGTTCTTCATTACAGACACTTGAGGGTAAAGGCTCACCCCTCTTTCAGGAGTCAACATTATATAAAAGAGAAGATTATTCTTCCTGTTCACCATTAGGAAAAGATGACTTTCTAGATAGGACACTTGGTTTAAGAAAGTATCAGTTAATGAGATTAAGTTAGAATTGGGGGGATTTAGGAATCTGTGTCTGTGTTCTTACTACTAGACAATCTCTGGCCTTTAATAACTCTGGTTCTTTGGGTCTTGAAGTAAAAATAAACAGATATCCTCCAGGGTTGCATACTCTTGAAAGATTTTGTTGACTTAATTATACCTTTTTGCATTCTAAAAGCAGGCCATGGCTGTCCAAAAATACTTCTAATGGGTTTCTCTATTCACTCTTCCATTGTTTCTCTCCTACATGTGCTTGCGGGCACATATGTACACAAAAACTAGCCTTTCACCTGTTCTGTCATTTTCTGATCTACCCTGTTTCTCACTCACCTCACTGCCATTATAGCCTACATCCTGCAATAAGCACCAAGCATGTTATCGGCCAAGATAACAAAGTGACATTTATACCAATTTGACCTCGAAGATCTTTCTTATCTCCCATGAGTTTTCAGATCTTATTAAACAGAACACATGTCCTTGAACATTGAAAATGATTCCAGATAAATCTGTACCTGAATATCTTTGTACTAAAGGTGTCTCCTAGATTTTGCCTCTTTCTCCTCCTGTCCCACATCGGTAGATCAGAGTAATATAAAAATGGCATTTCTGTTACATGACAACTAGGTGGAATATGAAGGCAAAACATTCTAAGAAAAGAGTGTAGTTTATCATTGTTCAAAAGATAAGCACAAGCAAATATGGAAACTGCTTGCTAGAGTGAGAGATCTATCTGAAGAATGTAAGAAGAGAAACCAATTCAGTCTTCCTGCTGGTTTGCTGTTTAAGAAGGCCAGGACTCGCCGGGCGTGGTGGCGTACGCTTGTAATCCCAGCATTCGGGAGGCTGAGACCGGAGGATCCGGGTTCGCGGCCAGCCTCAGCTACCTAGTGAGGCACTCCGCAACTTAGTGAGACTCGGTTTCAAAATAAAGAATTAAAAATAGGGCTGGGGGTATAGCTCGGAGGTAGAATGCCCCTGAGTTCAATCCCCAGTACCGCAAAAAAAAAAAAAAAAAGAAGGCCAGGACTCCTCCATTACAACAGAAGCCTTCTCAGCACTGTTCCAGAGCGTGGAAGGATGTCCACCACCATGTCAATGCATCTAGAAGCTCAGGGGACAGAGTCAGGAAGTTATGCATGTGTGAAACAGCATACATCTCAGCTAGGAGAGACAGCCAGTATTACAAGCTGTAGCACCTAATATCAGACACTCTCTACAATTATTTATCTTGTTTCTATTTGATCGTGGTTATTTCTCAACCAAGTATAAATATCAGGATTGAATTCCAAGTGAGATGCCTCCTACCTCAAGCCTAATACATCTTGTGTTTTGAAGAGTTTGAGATTAAATTCTGTTATGGGAGCCAGGTGTGGTGACGCACGCTTGTAATTCCAGCATTCGGGAGGCTGAGACTGGAGGATCCGGGTTTGCGGCCAGCCTCAGCTACCTAGTGAGGCACTCCACAACTTAGTGAGACCCTGTTTCAAAATAAAGAATAAAAAATAGGGCTGGGAGTATAGCTCGGAAGTAGTATGCCCCTGAGTTCAATCCCCAGTACCGGAAAAAAAAAAAAAAAAAATTCTGTTATGGGTCAAGCTGTGTCCTTTCCCCTAAAAAGAATAATGTTGGAGTCTTAACACCCAATACCTTAGAGTTGGACCTTATTTAGAGATAGGGTCTTTACAGAGGTGATTGAATTAAAATGAGGCTGTTACGATGGGCTCTGATCCAACATGACTGGTGTTCTTATAAAAAGGGGAAATTTGGACACAAAAATAGACATGCATAGAGGGACTTAGGGAGAAGGTGGCCATGGACAAGCCAAGGAGACAGGCCTTTAAGAGATCTTTCCCTCTCAGCCTTCAGATTGAGCTAACCCTTTTATTTGGGACTTCCAGAGTCCAGAATTGTGATCCAATAAACTTCTGTTGTTTAGACCACCTACTTTGTTATACTTCATTACAAAAACCCTAGGAAACTAATATAAATACTATTTAAGCTTTATAGATCACTTGGTTCCAAACAGAGAAGAAATTCACAATCATAAGTATAATCTATTTCCATAGAAATCAGGAAAACCTCCTGGATACTCACATCCATTACAACATAGTTTTTTATTTTCTTCCCCCTTCTTTTTATGGGCAAAGTGAAATCACAAACAGGGCACTGGGTGGGGGGGGGCTTCTAATTAGACCCTTATCTCTAATGGGCAGATTATGAAGAATCTTAGATTTCTATCTTGTTACTTTCACCTTCTATATAAGTAGATTTAGGAAACTATTTGATTTCTTAGGACTCCTGTCTTCCTGCCTAAAGTACAGTCCTAATTCCTTCCTCTAAGCCTCCTTCTGGTTTAAATTAAACCGTGTGCATGATGTGCCAAGCATAGACTAGGACCTCCATACATGTTAGTTTGGTTTCTCTACAGTTCCACTTTCTCCAATGACCAAATTCAACAAGCACACGAAACTGAATTGCCTCTCTATGACTCCAATCCTTCATTGATAAATGAAGGCAATAACAGAACTTCCTTCAGTCTCCACGGTGGTTGGAAGGATGGGTTGAGTGGGTACATGACGGTATGTTTCACTGAGCTGGACATGCCATGCCAAGGCCTCCAGTAACTATAGATAGTTCTATACTATCCTAACAGTGCCACCGAATTATGACCTCTCAATGGAAACAAGAGTCAGCACTTCACAACACGACTGTCCATCTGAGAATAAAAATGCCAATGAGCAGCTGGGCGTGGTGGCGCACGCTTGTAATCCCAGCATTCGGGAGGCTGAGACCAGAGGATCCGGGTTCGTGGCCAGCCTCAGCTACCTAGTGAGGCATTCCGCAACTTAGTGAGACTCGGTTTCAAAATAAAGAATAAAAAATAGGGCTGGGGGTATAGCTCGGAGGTAGAATGCCCCTGAGTTCAATCCCTAGTACCAAAAAAAAAAAAAAAAAATGCCAATGAGCAAAACCTAACAAATTTGATTAAATTAATGATTATTGCCCTAGATGGTTTTAACCATTACCCATTAATTCAGCTAACCTTTATTTTGGGGGGATGAGGGACTGAACCCAGCACATAAGGCCTATGCAAGATAAACAAGGCAGCCAATATCCCAACTTAGCAGCTGCCAAGTGCCCTTCCTGCAAATTTGTCTTGTACATAAGAGAATGTCCCTGGGGATGAAGGAGTTTTTTTCCTAATTCTACAGAAGTAGACCACACTTATGATAGAAGTTTCTCCTTAATTTGGAACCATGTTGGCTGCAGAAGTGAAGAAGAAATGAAATTCACTGTGAACCCGAGTGGCAATACCCAAAGCAAAAACTTCAAAATTACATCTCGAGTTGATTTCAGGTAATTCTCTTAGAAAACAAACAAATGTGAACACTATCTACAATGTATCAAAAACTGATGGGTGAAATATTTTTCTCCTAGGTTCAATTCTAGTAAATGGTGTGGTTCAGAATGTTCACGTGATTATACTAATTTCCATAATAAGACTGAAATGGGAAATATTAAAAAGTAAGCAATCATGGATAAAGGTGAAATAGAGAAAAGAAGCCTTGACAACCATAACCTCAGCTATAACTTAGTATGCAGTTTCGTGGCTTTGAAGAAATTATTCTAAAAAGTTTTTTTTTTTTAAAGCCAACTCATTTTTGTCTCAAAATGGAAATACCAACCAGAATTATTAGATACCAAACTCAAATTTTCCTTTAGCTGTGTGTGTGTAAGGACAGTTTCTACTTAGGCAGGCATCTGTACAGTAGGAAATTATTTCCTAAGTGAAGCAAACCATGCTGGCCACACAGCCATGAAAGAGCATCATTGCCCAGGGATGGAAATCCCTAGGTAGCTCTCTCACCATGGGGACGTCAGGATGGAGGACAGAGGACATCTTGTAAGATCCTCATGTGAGAGAAGGAATCTTGCCAACACTGCCCCCCCCAAAAACAACAACCCTAAAACTGAGCATACTACTTGTATGGGTAAATCGTGAACACAACACTGTTTTATTCTTTTTTAAAGTCTAAAGGCAGTTTCTATGTTTGAGATCTTCCATACATCGGTAACTTCTACATAAACCCTGCTTCCTCATGGAAACTTCTCCTCGGGTTACAAAGTACATGAAAACAAGAGGGAGGGAGCCAGGGGGGAAATTCCACTCTGTAGTTGGTTCACTTGTATAATTTCAACAACAGTGACATTGATCAGATTTACTCCTATGGGAAAGTTACAGGAGATGGAATTATTGCCCACTGCTGCAGGCTGACTTCCACATCTCTATTTTGGGAATAAATACTCTAAGAAACCTTTGAGGTGAATGATTAACAGAGAGAGAGAGAGAGAGAGAGAGAGAGAGAGAGAGAGAGAGAGAGAGAGAGAGAAACAACAAGCCAGGAGATTTGCAGGCTCAGGCAGTGGGGCTATGGCATTTCTCTTCTTCTGGCTCAAGGTAAAGAGGGCAGCAGGCCCTCTTGAGTCTCACAATGCATAAATTTCTCCATAGAACTCCAGAGCGTGGCAATCCTGGTTATTCTGGGTTTTTTTCCTGGTAACCTAAAGAGAAATAATGCTTTACTATTAGCCCAGATTTTTCTGTAATTTTTTAAAAGGGCAATTTCATTCTAGCTAAGAGAGCATTTTCCAGCCTATCTAATGAAACTGGGGATAAGTTGGATATAAAAGTCCAGAGAGACTATATATTGTACATAATTTTACTGTGTGAGCTGCTTTATATAAAGAATACTTTCTTTTAAAAGAGCATAGGTCAAGAAACAATATGAGAGGAACTAAACTGAGCCTAGGAAAAATGTAGTTCAATACAGTGATGTCAACTTAAAAAGCAATGTATGTATATATATTTGTGGTATTGGGGATTGAACCCAGGAACATTCTACCTCTGAGTTACACCCCTATCCCTATTCCATTTTTTATTTTGAAAGAAAAAAAAAGAAACAGGGTCTAAGTTTCTGAGGGCTGCACTAAATTGTGGAGGCTGGCCTTCAACCTGCAATCCTTCTGTCTCAGCCTCCCAAGTACTGGGCGTACAGGTGTGCACCACCACACATGGCTAAAAGCAGTATTTAAAATGAAATGAAACAACTTAGAAGATTCCCTTGCAGACTTCATATACAACTATAAAAATACCCATCCTCACAGTGACATGAAAGAGGTCTGTGGGTAACACTGTCAGCCAGAGAGGCAGAGAGCTAGAGGTAGAGCGTCAGCTCTGGTTTGCTACCTGTGTGATCTCAGGTGGGTATTTAAACTCCTGGGGCATAAGTTTCCTTCATCTGTAAAATGAGGACAAGAGGGCCACCTCCAAGTTGGGGTTATTGAGAGTATTAAATGAGATGATGTCTATTAACATTTAACTACTATGTCTAGTGTATAGAAGGGGTTACATAAATATTGGCAACTATTACTTTTCAAAACTATAGGAGATGAGCCTGTTGAGAATGTTATTGACCACTCTAATAGAAATGTGAAATGTGGAGAGAAAGAAAGAGGATTAGGTGGCAACATAAAGGAATGAACTCTAGTAACGTAGAGAACCTTGAATGATTCTCATAGGCATTAGGCTGAGTGAAAGGAGTCTCCAAGGGAGACTTAAGTGGGTCTCATGATACACTATGACTCCGTTTATAGGGCATTCTCCAAAAGACAAAGCCAAATAAACAAGAGGACAGATCAGTGGTTGACAAGGGATAGAGGTGTAAGTTAAGTGTGACTATTACAGATAGCATGAAGGAGTTGGGGGTGGTGGTAAATCTTATCTATGTGTTGAGTCATACAACTGTGCTCTATATTTTTTAAAATAAAATTCAGAAGTTTCAATAAAATGTCAACCATGTGCTTCTACCCACCAC
Source organism: Graphiurus murinus (assembly GCA_004027655.1). Taxonomy (NCBI): domain Eukaryota; kingdom Metazoa; phylum Chordata; class Mammalia; order Rodentia; family Gliridae; genus Graphiurus; species Graphiurus murinus. The sequence continues at coordinate 15,102 of PVLC010001206.1, read as the reverse complement.
TTCACAAGTTTCTAAAACTGTATATGTTATGAGAAATAATTAGCATTTAGTAAGATAAACACCCCAACAAATTTTATAACTACTGGTATACAATTCTATTTATTCAGTCTATTTTTGTTAAACAAACATTTATTTATTGTTGTGTTCTCATTATGAGTTCTATAATAGCACATCTCATTGATGCCATGACACTGTATTTTCTTATAATTATTTCATATGTTTATTTGTCTCCTATGCCCTAGAGTTATACTTAAGAGTAAAGGGCAAGCCAGGCATGGTGGCACATGCCTGTAATCCCATACTTGGGAGGCTGAGACAGGAGGATCATAGGTTGAAGGCCAGCCTCAGCAACTTAGCAAGGTCCCACAGCAACTCAGTGAGACCTTGTTTCAAAATAAATATAAAATAGGTATCACTATGAATTACATTATGATGTAGATTTTAATATACCAATAAAGGTACAAAACATATATATATATATAAAATAAATAAGTAAGCATAAAAGAGGGCTGGAGTGTAGCTCAGAGATAGAGTGCCTCAGGGTTCAACCCCCAGTACCAAAATAATAATAGTGATAATAATAATAGTAGTAGTAATAATAATAATAGTAATAGATAATGATGTAGTCTCAATTCTTCTCACTTGAGTGAATTCTTAGTCAATATTTCATTTTTGTCTCATTAATAAGATACCACATTTCATTCTTTTTTTAGTACCATAAATATACCTGATATTAATTTATAGAAAGTTTAGCAGATTGCATTGCAACTTTATAAACTCAAGAGTTTAGATATGAGGTTATAAAGCTAGCTGCAGCTAAATGTAATGAAACATAAAAAGGCCTCTCATACAAATATATGGCAAAAATAAAAGGCTTGAACATATTTCATCTTCTTTCTGTATATCTATGACTGTCTCAAATATATCAATAGAGCACCACTAAGTTTTTTAGCCAACACAATTATAGAAATGTACAAAAGTTTTATAACCAATTACTTGCAACATGACAATATCTAAAGCATGACTAAAAATCGAACTCAGCAGTCAAGAGAATTAGAACTGAAAGTTGGAACTCATTTCAGTGAGCCTCAAATGGATTTGTAGTCAGGAAAAAAAAAAAGAAATAAATAAAACAGTTAAGTAGCTTAAGGAGAACATAAATAGTGTATAATAAATTTTATTCAAAGACAATGAGAATGAAATAGGAACCCATTCACATAAGTATTCTGTTTTTTTTTTTTTTTTCAATTCTTTCACATTTTAACCATGATGAAATCTACCGACAGGACCGTACCTGTTCTTTAACCAGTCAGGCAGGTAAAAAATATGATCGATACTGTAAAGAGCAAACCTAACCTTAGCGATCCTGGCCTTGAGAATGATTGCTTCTCTGACAACAGGAAGAACATCCCAGTGATCAATGATTTAACACTTCCCAATGCCTACTTGGCACTTGCGAGAGCCAGTGTTAACCTGACCAATTAACCTGTTTGCCTATTCGAGCCTTCTTTCCAGATTCCTAATGGGCTGAAAAATAATGAATGTCTCAGAAATCCCTGCTGGCAAGCCCTTGCAAAGGTGTGTCCTTCGCTGATTCTTCTGAGAGCATAATGTGATTTGGGTCTCTTTTGGCTTCCTACTTTTAATTTATTATCTTAATGATATACTGTACGTTTGGCATGGAGGTGCCTGGTTCAGTCAGATTGTGGAAGAAGTGCGGATTTCCTGGTCTGCTCATGTCAAGCATCAGAGCCCTGGAGGCAGGTGTTAGGTGGGGACACCTTACCTGCTCAGGCTTCTTCTTTAATAATACTGGAAGGACTTTATAAATAGAACAAAATGGGGAAGTTCAACTGAATGTACCTCTCCCCTGGTATCAACATGGGTACCCTAAGCAGTTAACCTAAGCATTAGTGCTGTATATTTAAAACAAATGGCAAATCATATAGAGGACTGTTCTCATCTTAATCCCTGTGCCTCTTTGCAAAAGAATTAATGTTGTGGGTTCTTACTGTAGGCACAACTAAGAGAAGAATCTTTGCTCTAATCCTGGTTTTATGACATGCATTAATCATCTTCTGGGGACTACACTGTTTAATTTACCATCTGATTCTTTATCAGGATGTCCCTCCTAATGGCAGAGTAGTGTGACAGGCTCTTTGACAAATAATCAAGGTTCAAACTTCAGATGCTCTACTTGCTAGCTATGTGACAATCACTCTGTGCCTTGATTTCCTTATATATAAAATGCAGATAATAGTATCTGCCGTGTAGATTTATTGTGAGGGTTACAGGAGTTGGCATGTGTTATGAGCTTACAACAGAGCCTGGCACAGAGCGGGCACTACATAAATATTAGATGTTATTTATTTATCAAACTGTGGATCACATAAAGCCTACTGATGATGAGAGGTCTGCATAGCATGACCCCACAGAGGAAAACTATAAAAGGAAAAAAAAAAAAACAACAACAAAAAACAGGAAAAGCATGTGGAATAGAACTTGGTAGCTCAAGTTTTGACTCCTGTGGGATTTCTTTTCTGTAGAGAAATTCTTATATGAGTGGAAAGGAATTTCTGAGTTCTCCTACTTCAACACATAAAAGGGATAGCAAGAGGTCTTATTCAACTTTGTGTTCTTTGTGTCTAGAATAGGACCGAATATTTAATAGACCCTCAATAGATCTTTTCCTTCCTTCTTCCCTCCCTCCCCCCCCTCTCTTTTTATCGTATTTTTTAATTTTAAAAAAAGAGTCTCATTAAGTTGCTGAGAGCCTTACTAAGTTGCCGAGGCTGGCCTTGAAACTTCAATCCTCCTGTCTCAGCCTTCCAAGTAACGAGATTACAAGAGTGTACCACCATGTCACCTGGCTTCAATAGATATTTCTTGAACAAAAGTTACTGATTGTATGGTGGGATGCATGGGAACCATTATCCTATTCTTTAACCTAGCTCTAATTTCTTTCTACATTCTATAGAATATTAAACTCAGTAGAAGGGATCACTCTTCGGGGAATACTCTTTGTTTGGGGAATACTCTTTGGACAGTCTTGGAGAGGCAGGGTCCTGCAGGAGAGGTACAATTCCAACAAGTTGTCCAAATGAGAATGTCACAGAAAGCAATCAACACAGGACTCAGCTTGAGAGGCGGTTGACATTCAGTGTAATTGCTGCAAGGGCACCCTGGGTAGTCCCCATTATTGTGAACTGAATTTCCAGCACTGTGTGGCATTAAATTAAAAAAAAGACAGACAGAGAGAAAGAAAGCAATGAAGTTATAGCTATTAGTCAGGCTGAATTGCAACTCCTAGAAATGTCAAGGAGATCTTAATTATACTTTATATAATGGTCTCCTAGGCTAATAAGATATGATCTAAAGCCATTAGGTATGAGAAGGTAAACATCTTAAGAGCACTTTTTTTGCCAAAAGGCTCTTCATCTTTATTTGACAACTCTCGCCCGGTCTTGAGGAAAGCATTGCAGTGTTCTGAAATCACAGTTATTGTTTGTGACAGAGGCAGCGAGGCCCTGCGGTGTGTGAGCACAGTCAAAGCTAATGTGGCTGGAGCAAGGAGGACTATAAATCTGACTCTTGAGTCTCACATCACCGCTCTCCGCTCTCCACCCCAGCAGAGGGGGTGGCAGGTATTCTCTAGCAGTTGTGAACAAGTCACGTAGCATGCAGTTCCAAGATGCTGGGAAACACCCGTGAGTCTGACAAGCTTCAGAACTCATAAATCTATTTAACCTTCGAGAAGACTGTGATTCATTCTCTCCAGGTCGGAATCTCGCCAGCAGAGAGCTATATATTCATGTCTTGTATTTTGGGTTTTTTTTTTTGGGGGGGGGGGTGTTTTTTTTTTTTTTAATAATGAGTCAAGACAGTAGATTTTTGAATGGTGGCACTGTCAGAGAGAGTCTTTGCTCTCATATATGGACAGAAATCACCCACAATTAAATGCTAGGTCAATGTCACCTTCTCAGGAGCTCCAAAGTCTGATCCTCTGTTTCTGGTTCAAGGAATACACTTTTCCTCCCTCAGTTCTTAAATTGATCATCCAGTAAGAAATGGCCAGTGGCTACAATTTGCACTTTGGTTGTGTTTGTAAACACAGCTTAGAGATCATTGTTAGGACTTGTGGGCTTTGGTTCCAGTTTGTCTCGATCTTGTGTGGACTCTGGCAAGCAACCTAATGCTTCTTTGTGCTTTTGTTTCTTTATTTGTACGGGGGGGGGGGGGGTCGCTAAATGAAATTCGTATAGTGCTCAGGGACACCTGCACAAATTGTGCTGTTTCAAACAGATATTAAAATGGCATTTGTTTAATCTACTACAGTCAGAATAATACTTCTCCTTAATGCTGGTTGGGTAGTGTTTACCAAAGTGTGCTTATTTCATTAAACATTAGCTCTTTGGGATTAGATGTTATGTGAAACGGCCTGCATTTGTCAAATAAGTTTATGAAACCCTAAGGTAAAATAAAATTAAATAAAGGATTTTGCTAAGGGACTTCTCAGAGTCTTTAATATGCTAATGAGTATTTTGAGTCTCCTAGATAGGTCTGGTATCTGGTGTTTCCCAAATTTTTTCATAGAGTATTTTGGGGGTGGGTACTCTTCTTTGGGGGTTAGAGGAAAGCTTTTTGTAAAATGCTTAGCAGAAGAATAAGTACCATTAGCAAGTGCAGTTCACAAACCTTAAAGAGGAAGTACAGTGTTGAAAAGCAGCTCTGTTCTTTGGATATTATAATAGAAGCTGCCTTAGCTGACCCGCACTTCACTAACTCACCAGACCAGCTTTTCATTGCTATGTAAAACATACTAGTTAAACTATATTAAATAGCTGGTTGTGTGGGTCAATAAGCGATGGAATACCAATATTTTCATGTATTTCTACTTTATCCCAATGTCCCTGGTAGACTAAACCCTTGGGGCCTGGAAAGCTAAATCCTAGTTTAAATGCCTGTAAACTTCTAGTCCTACCACTTGAATATCAGAATGAATTATGATTGTTTTCAAACATTTTATGACAGCTGTGCTAGTTTTTATAATTATATAATTTAATTTTACATTGTATAAACCCATAGGATATAAATTTTAGCATAAAAAAACATTTTGATTCTGTGAAAACTGCATTGAATGCTTCTCAAGATTCACTATGGAGAGATTAAAAAATTCCTGTAAAATAAGGTGTAGGTGAAGTATTCTAAAAACTAAGGGCAAACCTTCAAATCATGGAATTTTGTACTCTATTTTAAGTGTTTTTTTAATTTTTGCTGTACGATAAACTGAAAATGGAAATTAAGGTTAATGTATTGTGGGTGTGGTTTACAAAAGAATGACTTAGAATTCCAATAAGAGAACCTATACTGAAAGAAATAACCTTGGTTCTGTGTCAAAAGATTGATGAATGTAGAGAGATTATATCCAAACACTTTAATAAGTGATAGGGCTTTGACATTGACCCATTAGAGCAAATGCTCCCATAAGAAAGGATGCTAAAGTTAAAGACCTATACAGCCCTGCTAGTGCATGCTGGATGAATGTTGAGTTTGTCTGCCAATGTTTTATGCCAAAATACATTTTGATAGTTTATATCATTTTAAGTGACTCCTTGTTTTAGATACATGTTTTGATTGTCTGACACAGTGCACTCCTTGTCCCCTCAGGGGAGGTCTTCTCTTAGGTTCCTACTATCCAGAATTAGAGGGCCTCGTCCAATGTGGTTTACACACAGCTTGCTTTCCATGAATATCACGCCCTTTCATTAGCAGGAACTGAAGAAAGGGAGGTTGCCTGCCATAAGTAAAGACCCTTGGACACTGCCACAAAAGCAGGTGGGGGTTACCCAGAAATCACTTCCTTGTTCATCAATCATATGGTAAAAGGAAAAATTCATAGAGGTAGGAAAAGAAGAAAGGATTTGAAAGCTTTCAGGTTGGGGCAGAACAAACACTCTGAATAGAAGGTAGTTTCTGACCACAGCTGAGTAGTCGGTTGAGGGATTTTGAAGGAAATTGGCAAGTAATTTTGTTAGGTATGTGGCTCCCCCCATGTTCCCTACATTCTAACCAGTGTGGATCTGTAGGGGACTGTTCAGATGTGTCTCTCAGTCTCTACCTAGCAGCTTAGAAATGAGGAGTAAATCCAGGCACAATGGAGAAAAATATCAAAATAAACTCTGATTCTCAAATAACAAAAACACAATAAGGCCAAGCTGCAACTGTCAGTTTTTAATTAGCTGGAAAGAATACAGTTCAGAGAAATTCAACTGTCCTTGGACACAGATCCCAAGTAAACAATGACAAAATGATGATTTTGTTCAATAGAAAACATTGTAGTTCTAACAAGGCTTTATTTTTCTTCGATTTCACTTCTTTGATGTCTGTCTATCTTTCCTTCTGAGTTATGAGTTACTGCTAGCCTCTGCCAGGAGGGAGTCCCTGAGTTACTTGCTCCCATTGCCATGCAGAGGTGGTGAAGGTTTTTGATGTGAAAAAATTTCTGAGCAGCCAGGAAATGAACATGGCCATCTCACACTCACTATCCCAGGAGTCAGCGAGTAAAGGGACAGAGGTAGAGACACACTCATCTGCCAGTGCTCCCCTTAGGGCTAAATCTTGAGGGGTGGACTAACTACCTAGTGAGTTATAAACAAACAAACTTATTTCCCTGGGTTAGGTATCTGGGCATTCCCTTGCTGGGTTCTCTGCTAAAGGTTTCTGCAATAGTTTGGAGCTGTAATGTCCCCAAAAGCACACTGTTGGAAGATGGTAGAAAGCTTTAAGGAATGGAACCTGGAAGGAAGTTTTAGGTCACTGGGGTTAAGTACTCTCAAAGAGGATTGTGAAACAGTTCTTGCTTCTTAGCACCATGAGGTGAGCAGCTTACTTCACAATACTCTGCTGTGCCACAGGCCCAATCCACTGACCATGGGCTGAAACCTCCAGTAGTGTGAGATAAAATAAACTTTTCTCTATAAGCTAAGTTTCTCAGGTATTTTGTTACAGTAATTGAAAACTGACTAACATAGTGTCTCACAAGGCTGCCATCTGGACATTGGCCAAGACTGAAGTCTCTTCTGAAGGCTGGGCTGAGGGGGGATCCACTTGCAACGTTAATCACATGGTTTGGCAGGATTCAATCCCTCGTGACGCTTAGAATGAGGCCTCTGTTCTTTGCTGTTTGTTGACCAGAGGCTCTCTAGGTCCTTACCACGTGGGCTTTAGTGTACAACAGTCCACAACGTGGCAACTGACTTCCTTCACAGCAAGCTAGGGAGAGAGCCAGAGGAAGCAAGTAGGACAGAAGTCTTTTTGTAAACCTCATCTCAGAAGTGACATTTTATTGGCTAGGCATGGTGGCACAGACCTGTGATCTCAGTACTAAGGAGGCTGAGACAGGAGGATTGCAGGTTTGAGATCAGCCTCAGCAATTTAGTGAGACTCTCAGCAACCTAGCAAGATCCAATTTTAAAACAAAAACAACAACAAAAAGGGCTGGGATGTGTAGGTTGGAGGTAGGATGCTCTTGGGTTCAATCCCCAGTACCACAAAAATAAATAAATAAACAAACAAATAAATAAATAAAGTAAGTAAGAAGAAAGAGTGATATTTATCACTTTTGGTATATTCTGTTCTTTAGAAATGAGTCAACATGGGTCCAACCCACATTTGAAGGGAGAGAAGTCCCAAGCAGTGTGTTCAATGGGCAGTGGGGTTGCTGTGGGATCATAGGCTGCTTGACACTTATGGGTTTGTGTTAGAAGAAAAGGCCCCAAACTGTGGTTTTTGCCTTGCTAGGTTGGGATTATGGAAGAAACTACTCTCAGAAGGGCATCCCTAACTCATTCATCTATGCAAAATGGCCATGTGGGAGAGAGGAGTGCTTTCCCCCTCCCTCCCTCTCTATATATGGCATGGAAAAGCTGGCACGCTGAGCCTCTCTCTGCTGGTGGGTGGGTTGGCAGGGATCTAGAATTCCTCTATTGCTTGCAGCCCTCCCGAAAGGCCTTCATGGCCATGGGCTGTGGCGCTGACAGACCATCTAGAGACCATCTGGAAAATATGGCTGAGCTTCATGGAGATGGGACCAACCATTTAGGATCAAAGTGGGGCCCACAGGAGTAAGAGACCAGACTTTGACCAAGCCAAGTGAATAGCACCCAAGCTTCTGTTCTGGAGACTTCAGCAGTGGGTACCACAGTGCACTCAGCAGTCAGGAAGGCCTGGCACAATGCCACCCAGGCCAGAGATCCCAGAAGGTAGCTAATACTTGCATGGACAGAGCCAAGGATTTGTCCTCTGTTGCCAAGTACGTCTCCCTTGTCAGCCAGCATTTTCTGACAAAAGAGTGGATGGAATGGAAGCTTCTGGAAGGTTAACCTGAGGTACCATACTTGACTGTCTATATCAGAAGAGATGGAGAAGCTTCTCCCTGCTGCAAAGCAGCCTGGGGAAAATAAGACAGTAACCCTAGAGCATAAAGTTATCTTTTTTTGTGCCTTTTATTGGTGATGTCTATGTTTATAACTCTTGCTCTACTAGGAACTTAGGCTTTTCTATGACAGAATCAGCTCTATAGTTAGTGATATTATAGACTCAGTAATTATTTCTATGCACAGTACATTGAAAAGAAATAATTTTTTAAAAGTACAGCTTTTTAGAATGTAGAATTTGATATAGGGAAAAATGTAAACATAGAGTAGGGCACCAGAGATTTGTAGTGAGTACGTGCGTGTGTGTGTATGTGTGTGTGTGTGTGCATATGTGTGGGCTATCAATTAATAAAATCAGCGTGGGTCTGATTGAAAAGATGAGACTTTCCAGGCAAGGTGGCACATGCCTGCAATCCCAGCACTTGGGAGGCTGAGATCAGAGGATCACAAGTTTAAGATCAGCCTCAACAGCTTAGAAAGACTTTCAGCAACCTACAGAGATCTTGTTTCGAAACAAAAATTTAAAAAAGCCTGGGAGTGTAGCTCAGAGATAGAATGCCTGAGTTCAATCCCTAGTACCACACACATACACACACATACACACACACACACACACACATGCTATGGAATTCTATATTTCGATGGAGAATAATATTGACTATGATAGCCAGTAGTGAGGAAATGCCTTAGAATAAACTAGATAAAGCTGCATTAACAAACAAACCTTGAAATCTCAATGGCTTATTCACACAAAAGAGAATCTTCCACCTCTCCAGGACAGCTCCCCTCAAATACAGCTCAGGAATCAAGGCTGTTTCCATCTTATAACTCCGCCATCTTGACATAGGGCCTCCATGATAAGCAGAGCAAGGGGAGACAGAAAACTCACACCGAGCTTGTTCCTAACAAAGATGTATAATTACAATGCATCAATTAAAAATATTAAATTAAATTTTAAAAAACTCACACTAATCCTTGATCCCTTTTCTGGAAATCACTTAAACTTAAGCCCACTGGCCAGAACTAGTAGCATTTCTCAACCTAAGTAGAAGGGACAGTGAGAAATTCTTTCCCCTTCCTCCCTTTCTCCCTCCCTCTCTTCCTTCCTTCCTTCCTTCCTTCCTTCCTTCCTTCCTTCCTTCCTTCCTTCCTTCCCTCCTTCCTTCCTTCCTTATCTTTTTGCAATCTTTCTGTGTGCTGAATGAAAATAATAGGAAAAAAGGGACTTCGATAAACATATAGACCATGGCACTGCTAGGGAGATGAATCTTGATCTGAGTTCTGAATAAAAACTATTTGAACTAGCTTTAAATAAATGAGTTTTACTGGTAAAGTTGGTAGTAAATGGGGTTCTTGTTGTGTTTTGGTTTTAAATTTTCCAGGCTTCCTGCTTCCTTTCTCCTCTAGCTCTAACTTTCGACCTTTCATCACTAATTTTCTCTCCTTCCCAAGGTGCTGAGTCCAAACTGCAAAACCACCAAATACAGAAGCTTATTGAATTAAAGGATAAGTACTCTAAACTCTATCAGTCCTGACACTTGTTAGTTTTATTAAAGATTTAATGAGGAAAGCGATTTTTAAAATACGTAGAAAGTTCCACTAATAACTAACAACCTAATTTATCCTTGTCTTTCATCTTCCCCGAAAGTAGCCATAATTAAGGGTTGATGAGGTCATCATCTATAATAATACGTCTATTTGTATCTCCCTTTCATCTCTGCAAGGTCTACCACATCTGCCATCGTACTGTGTCCTCACAACAACCAGGAGAGGCTGGCAAGGCCGCTGAGGCCAGCATTATTCCTGCTGTGCAGATAAGGGAATTAGGAAGATCCTGGACCAGTCCCGATGCTGTCTCTGGAAACTGCTTGTACTGTGCTTTCCCCATCAGGATGTAGAGACCCTCCACCCATGGAGAACAGTCTCAGAAGCAAAGGTTGATCAAGTCTATTTTTAATTGTCAACATGGGGAAATCCAAGTTGACCACGATCCTGTCCTAAGAGCAAAATTTTCAAAAGCATTCTTACCCAGTGAGTGCATTTCTATCCACTGTTCTGGACGTCAGCGGGAAGAGAAGGCTGAGCTGTGTAGGGAGAGTCTCTTTTTCTATAAAGAGCCAGATGATAAATGTTTTAGGCTTTTCAGCCATGTGCATGCTTGTCCTTTTCATTGTTGTTCTTGCCCTTTTACAATGCTTATAAAATGTAAAAATCATTTTCAACTCGCAGACTTTTTTTATCCAAAGTCATTCATGCATTTTTATTTTTTAAATATGCTTTTATTGGTGCATTGTAGTCTCACATTATAATGTAAATCATGTTGACAATGGCATACATGCACACAGCACTTGGTGCCCCCCCCCACCTCCCCATCTTCCCCCTTCCCAATACAGAGTACTGGATTGACATTGGTATTTTCACGTATGTACACATAGCCGATGGTATGGTAGTATTTTCATTAATGAACCTCGCTCTTCCCCTTCCCCTTCCTTTAGACCACCTCCCTGTCTCCACTGAGGTTTCTCCTGCATTATCTGGAGTCCCTCTGGTATCCCAATTACTCCTTAGCTTGTGCATATTAGAGAAAACCTAAAGTAGACTGAGGGCTGATTTTATCTCCTAGGCCCTAGTTATCCAGCTCTTGATTTAGGACATTGTGTCCACATTAACCCCATCCCTGACTGTGCTTCAACATAACTAGTTCCTACTGCTCTCCTGCAAGTCTCCAGCCTACTTTGAGACCACCTTAGTAATTTTCTATAAAGTCACAAATCGCCCCCTTTTAGGTGAGGTATGCCACATTTTGTCTCTGAATTTCTCACCCTGCCAGGTTGGTGCGCAGTCTCTTGCTCTTGGTGTTTCTGCATCATTTCTTTTCTTCTTCTTTTTTTTTTTTTTTTTTGTGGTATTGGGGATTGAACTCAGGGGCATTCTATCTCCGAGCTATACCGCCAGCCCTATTTTTTATTCTTTATTTTGAAACCAGGTCTCACTAAGCTGTGGAATGCCTCACAAACCCAGATCCTCCAGTCTCAGCCTCCCAAATGCTGGGATTACTAGCGTGCGCCACCATGCCCAGCTCTCTGCATCATTTCTGACTTGGTTTGTGAAACTCATCCATCTTCCTCTGCAGTTGAGAGCCATGGGATGTGATGCTCCCGATCCTCCCTAGAGAGCTGAACCTACTCTCCTCATTCGTAGAATGTGAGCTTCTCCACAGATCCCGTCCCACCTCCTTTTGTAAACCTGTCTCACCGCCCTTTTAATCCTCTTTCTGTACCTTGTTAAAGCCAGTGTGAGTGGAGGCTGGTTCATCTAGAACGTCAGTCAAAGGCTGACTAAAGCCCAGTTGCTGATGATAGGCAGGGTTCTCCCAAGGGCTCCCTGGTTTCTCTTGGAGCAGGGCCAGCGTGAGAACGTTCCTAATCTCAGGGGACATAGGTGTTAGGGTTCGGATCTAAAGTGTCCCCCAAAGGTCATCTGTAAGCCCTTGGTCACCAGCCTCTGGCACTACTGGGAGGTGGTAGAAACTTTGTGAGGCAGGGCCTGGATGGAGGAGGTGGGTCACTGGGCAGGTGTCCTTGAAGGATACATCTTGTCCTTGGTCCCTTCCCGTCTCTCTACTTCTGGGCTGCCAAGAGGTAGGCAGCTTTGCTCCACTGCACCCGCCTCACCACGGCCCACTGTGATGGGCCAGTCGACTACAGACCAAAACCTCTGAAATCGCGAGCCAAAGGGAACCTTTCCTTCTTGAAGTTGATTTTCTCCAGTACTTTGTCACAGAGATGGAAAGCTGACACCGTAGTCACACCTGACACAGATGCACAAACTACATCTCAATGTTCTGCTATGGGAATCGATTGCCTTTTAAGTTTCTCCTAGGGTTTTTTTTTTTTTTTTTCCAGGCAGCACATGTTTTATTCATTCAATAAATATTTGCAACCCGGGATAAGTTGGACATTCTGTGAACTGCCAATTTATAAAGGGAATTGGTACATGGGACCTCCTTAAGGAACTTATCTCTTTGCAGGAGATAGATCATATGTTGGAATACAGAAAGGGAAATACAAATATAGAACTTTGCACAGAGTGTCACAAAAGCAAGGAAGGAAACGTTACTTCCTCAGGGGAAAGGCACAGCTAGGGAAGATGTCAGAATGGAAATGATGTCTGAGTGAAGTAGAAGAAAAATGGTCAAGAAAAAAAAAATGTGCACAGAGATATGGGGCAGTACTATGTACTTAGAACTATCCAGAGCATAATGTGACTTGGTAGACCCCATGTGGAATTCAGGGAGGAGGGCTGAGTGGTCTAACTTACAAGGCAGAGATGGGCCAGGGTGCAGCCCCTGCCCAGGTAAAATGTTTGTCCTGAAGACAGAAGTGAGCAATAGTGACAGGGTAGTGACATTTTAAGGATTCTGTTTTTGAAATCTCTTTGGCTGTGACATGGAAGAGGAACTGATGAAATCTTTGCAGCAGATTATTAGAGCAGGACAGAATACATGTTGGAGCTGTAGCTGTAACAAAGGGGTGGTGAGTGGGAACGAGATCAAGAGGATGGTTAGGAAATGACAGGACTTAGTGACTGATTATGAGTATGAAATAGAGAAAATCCAGAATAATCTCCAGGTTAATGGCCTGGAAGTTGGGAAACAATCTTGACATCCAGTAACACTGTAAACATTGGGAGCAAGGAGGAAATTAAGGAGCCAGATGATTCATTCCATTTTAGAGATGCCGGATCTGAAAATCCTTTGGGATGTCTGAGAGAAGATGTTAAGTATGCAGTCAGGAAAATTGGTTGGAAGATCAGAAGTAATGACTTGGATGGAGATATTTTGGAAATATTGGTAACTAGATATTGGTTGGGTTTAGATGTGACTGTCCAAGGGGACTGTGGAGCTTGAAAAGTAAACAGGAGCAAGGATAAAGCCCCAAGAAATCTGACCTTTTTTGGGGTGAGGGAGAAAAGACCTGCGAATGGCAATAGGAGATCAAGAGGAACACTCAGAAAGATAGGGTCAGAATTAGACCATCAGATGTGAGGCTTTAAATCAGAGGGCAGGAGTGGAAATTTCTTGAGTGTGGTGTGAGAAGGAAAAAACACAAATTGACTATGTGTGTGTGGTGCTGGGGGGGGGGGTGCTAAGCATTAAACTCAAGGGCATTCTACCTCTAAGCTACCCTACCAGCCCTATTTTATTTTTTAGTTTGAAACAGGGTCTCACTAAGTTGCAGAGAACCTTGCTAGGTGGTGTTGGCTGACCTTGAACCTGTGATCCTCCTGTTTTGGGATTACAGCCATGTGCTACCATGTCCAATCACAAATTGACCTTATATAGAAAGTAGGAGGTCACTTACTAAAAACAATTCATTAAAGCCGGGAGTGGTGGCGCACACTTGTAATCCCAGCATCTGGGAGGCTGAGACAGGAGGATCCAGGTTCGCGGCCAGCCTCAGCTACCTAGTGAGGCACTCCGCAACTTAGTGAGACCCTGTTTCAAAATAAAGAATAAAAAAAAAAAAAATAGGGCTAGGGGTATAGCTCGGAGGTAGAATGCCCCTGAGTTCAATCCCTAGTACTGCACAAAAAAAAAAAAAAAAAAAAAAAAAAAAAAAAAAAAAAAAAAAAAAAAAAAATCATTAGAGCTAGGGGTGGAGTGATTTGACCAGTAAATAACTAAAGGGGATAGTGATATAAATTTTGGGTGTAAAGTCTGCAAAACACTTGTATAGTGTGAAGAGCTATGCAAATATACAGTTCTCTTTTATCAATGTAAACTTTCAAGTATAGCCTGTAAACCTAGACCTATTCTTTGAGATAATTCATCTGCAGTATATTCAACCCTGTATCTCAATGATAATAGAAGCATAGATAATAGAATCAGTAGATTTATAATAGAATGTAGACCAACCCTATCTCCATCTAAAACTCTATACATCCTTTGTAGGGAACTCATTATCTTCAAAAGACTCCTGCCCATTTGCTGAATCACTTTGGTTATTAGAGGCTCTATTAGGTCTTTTTATTTTATTTCCTTCTCCCTCTTTCTGGTTCTGGACAACTCATGGGCCTTCCTCTCCTGGTAGCAGGCAGATCACAGGCACTTGGTCTCTGAGACCACTCTGCTTTTTTAATTAATTAATTTGTTTATTTATTTTGAGATCTTCTCATCCCCCCTGCCCTAGAGTTTTTGGAGCAAGAAACCATATCCTTGGTCCTCCTTTACCAGCTCTCTTTGAAGGTTATCACATGCTCATGTTTCAACTATTTTCAGGAGAGTATTGAATAATCAGAATCTTCATATGTGGAGTGAAGATAAAGGATATAATTTGCAAAAACACTTCAGTTGATTCTAACACATGAATCCTCCATTTTAGTTAAGAATCAGTCATATTTAGCTTTCCTCTTTTTTAGTTGTAGCATTAGAAATGAAAAGAAAGCCAGGCGCAGTGGTGCACACATATAATCTGGTACTTGGAAGGCTGAAACAGGAGGATCGCAGGTTTGAAGCCAGCTTCAGCAAGTAGTAAGACTCTCTGCAACTTAGCAAGACTCTCTTTCAAAATAAAATATGTAAAAGACTGGGGATGAGGTTTGGAAGTAGAATGCCTCTGGATTCAATCCCTAGTAGAACAAGAAAGAGAAAGAGGAGGAGGAGGAG